>JARYGA010011482.1:0-44308 GCA_030545235.1 Helianthus tuberosus | reverse complement strand
ACGCAAACTGGTGCGTAAACGTAATCAGTTTAATGCGACACATACTCCGGAACATCAACATATACTTAACATACCTTAAATAACCTTTACATAACTTAGAAATAAGTTTTGAAGGCTTTGGTATGTCAAAAACAAGTTAATTCGCTTACAGGGACTAAACTTGACAAACTGCGAAAGTATGCCAATTTGAACTGTAACGAACATTCCGAAACATGACCATAAGTTAAACATACCATAAATATCCTTTACATAGCTTAGAAAAAGGCTTTGAGGGGTTCGGTGCGCTAAAATAAACTTTTGGGTCTTTCAGGGACTAAAAGCGTCAAAAAGTGCACAAGTTTGCACTTTCGCGCATAACTTACGTTCTGAATACATCCGGACATCCAAAAATTTACGTAAGCACTAAAATATTTTATTTTAGTGTTTGGCATAAGAAAAATCCATTCGTCGCGTCATTTGGATCGTTTTTCGTGCTTATGCGCATTCCGTCGTAATTAAGCGAACATCACGATCGTACGACCAAACGAACTGACATCCGACATAGTTTTGAGTATGTTTCATGTCCACAAAGTTTAGGCATCATTTTAGGGCCTTAACGTTGGCTTAATGGGCCTTAAACATGTCGGAAATGGCCTTAATGCATAACAGGGACCAAAACTGTCAATTCTAAAACTTGGTTTCTGACCAGTCAGGCCAGGCGGCCCGCCTAAGATCAGTGTGTCCCTTTACGCAGCCCGTGTCAGTGTCCCAGATCAGATAAGATCAATTACTCAGCAGTTTACAGCTGTTAAACCCCCATCCACACACTCACACTTGCCCTTTCAGCTCATGAGAGGCCATTTTTAGTTACCACAACATTCCGACAAGTGTACGCACGAGATTCGATCACATTTTCCAAGAAACGATCCTAACGGTTCGGGAAATCCTATAAATACCCACCACATTTTCACTCATTTCTCACAAGAATCTGATCTAATGTGCTCTAAGTTGAAACCTTCGTTTCATACCTGAGCTATTTTGATCTAGATTATCATTCGGGGACCCTTTGTAAGTGTTCCTTCGTTCTTTTATTTCTTTTCGAGTCCGAAAGTCAAACTTTGTTTGACTTTCTGCATTGACCAGTTTATGGTCAATGTGAAGTTCGTTTGAACTTCGCAACGTGATTATAATCACGATGGTTATAGTCCCTTGTGACTATGCCTACTGATTACCACGTTGTCTAGGGTCGTAAGGGTAAGCGATCTAATAAATCGCTTATACCTTCGAACCCGACCCATTTGGTCGATCATTAGGATCTGACCAAACACATTAGGTGACCATAGTATATAGGGAATAACCTTCTGAGGTTATACCTTATGGTCGCTTCGTTTAAGTAGTTGTATGATAGGTAGTTTATATGCCTTAGGTAAATTACCAAAATGCCCTTTTTACGCCAAAATTCATTTTAAGCATATGTAACATAACTTTTGGTATCTAAACTGATTTGGTAACAATATTAGATATGTTAAGGCATATTTTACTTGTCATAAGACTAGTTAGGCGTTCCGAACGCGTTTTACGCGAACGACGCGTTAAAGTAGCATAAGCTACCTAAACGGGTCGTAATGGGACATAAGCACTTAGGTTAGGTTTCATTTAGTATGTAGGCTTTGTTAAACCATACTACATGAGTTCCCATACTCATTTGGTTTACGAGCCCTCATTCTATCAGATCTTCCGATTTAACTTGAAGATTTCGCTTGAAACAGATTCAAGCGAAATCAACATCAGAGGTTTAGCTTGAACAAGTTCAAGCGAAATCAACAGATGAAGATTTCGCTTGAAATGAACTCAAGCGAAATCCTCTTGCTATATATATGTGTGTTGTGTGTTCATTTGAGATATAGATCTGAGAGAGAGAGGTCATTGTATGAGAGACGAAGTGCTGCCGGATTTGTATCAAAAAACGTTGTACAAGCACTCAAATCAATCAGAAAAGAAAGATTAAAAGGATTAGAGCTGTTATGACTTTGTTTACGTTGATTCCGCCTTCGTACGCAAAGATGAACTGCCTTAACTGACGGTTTAAGGTCGTAGAACGGTCCAACAAATGGTATCAGAGCTCAGGACGAGGAGTTCATACCATAGCAGCTTAATTCTACCGGATTATCTTCTTTCTACTCATTTCTTTTTACATTTTTCAGATCTGAACAAGTTCCAACGGTCGAAATGGTCTGATTTTCGAGTATCTTGTGTAAAACTGAGTTTTAACAAAGCCTACAAAGATTCGGACCAAAATTCAGACTAAAACATATGAAAAATGACCTAAAACTGGATTTCGCTTGAAAGTGTTCGAAATTAGTAGTTGATTTCGCTTCAAAATCAGATTTTTAGACTGGATTTCGCTTGAAACTTCTGAAGCGAAATTGAGTTTGCTGGATTTCGCTTGAAAACAATTGAAGCGAAACTGTTGGATTGGGACTTGTATAGTTGAAGCGAAATAGTTGATTTCGCTTGAATCAGAATTGGTATTTGATTTCGCTTGAAACACTTTGTAACAGAATTTCGCTTGAAATTGATAATCAGGTTTTCGCTTGAAGTTGAAGCGAAATTGTTCTAACAGATTTCGCTTGAACAGTTATATAAGATCTGATTTCGCTTGAAGCTGATTATATTTCAAGTATTTCGCTTGAACTTGCTGAATTTTTCAAAATTGAAAATTTTACTAAGTGTTTGTTTGTTTGTATGCAAGTGATTCAAGGCGATTTTGTTTGAGCAGGATATTTTCATTTGAAAGTGATTGACAATTGTGAAAATTGTTATCAAAATATGGATAGTGATGATGAATATGGTTGTTCATTTGCAGATGATATTTTTAACAATAATTCAATGGATATTATTGATATTCTTGCCGGAAAACCAAATCCTAGAAAATCATTTTCAATAAACAAGGATTCAAAAATTGTTGTGGATAAAATAGAAAAGAATTTTGAAGTTAGTTCTGAAAAAGATGAAAAAGTTTCAGAAGTTATTTCAGAAAAAGTTCCAGTTTTTTATCATTCATACTCATCTGATGAAGAGTGTGATGATGATAGCAAAGAACTTGAGAAACTTGAGTTTTGTAAACAGTTATTTTCATCTGAAATGGTTAATGATTCTTTTGCAGAACAAATTGACGAGCTCAAGAATAAACTTGCTGCGAAAAAGATAAATCAAAAGGCAGCAGATGTTGAAGAAAGTGAAGAAATTAAGAAAGAAGTTGTTACGGAAAAACAGTAGGTTTTTGAAGAAGTAATTTCAAAGAAGGAAGCTGATAATGGAGAGATGAATGGAAAATGTTCGAATTGTGAAAAATCAGAAACAGACAGTGTGAAATTCTTGAAAGATATGGAGAATTTGACATTGGAAAACAAAGCTTTGAAAGACGAGAAGAAAGCTGATGATGAACAGATTTTGGATGTGCGCTTGAATTGCGAAAAACTAAAATCTGAAAATGACAAACTTTTGGAGAATGTTGAGAGTTTGTCATTAGAAAACAAAAATTTTAAAGAAAAAGAAAAAGATTTTCAAAGTCAAATGAAGATTTTAGAAGATGAAAAATCTGCCATTTTTAACAATAATCTTGAAAAACAGATTGAAATAAATTCTCATCTTCAGAAAATCATTCGGCTTGAAAAAGAAGCTGAAATTGCTCGAAATAAAATTAACGAGCTTGAGAATAAATTGAAAGGTTTTGTGAATTCTACTTCACATGTTTGTCCAAAACCGATCAATTCTGTTCCAATAAGTGACAATGTCACAAATTTTGACAAAGTCAAAGTCAAAATTGAAGATTGTGATGAAATATCTGATGATGAAAAAGAAAAGAAAAGAAAAATATTTTTAGATTTACAAGAAAATTTTCAAAATACTGTTTTGCAGTCTACTGAAATAGGTGAATGCTCAAAGCAAAAACCTGTTAAGAAGAATGCAGAACAGAAACAAAAAGATAAAAATTTGAAAAATCCTAAAAATGAAAATAAAAGCTCATCAGATAAGTCATCCAATCATTTTGAAAAATCACAAAAATCTAAAAATGAAAACTCACAAAATGTTGGTAATAAGTGGTGCAGGTTTGACCACAGTACTCAAATGCCAAATCAAGGATACAAGAGGAAACATGAGTACCACAAGGCAAAGCAATGTTTTGATCTAAGTGTGTGGTATGAAGATGGTGTTTGGTATGAAAGTAGTGAGAGGTATGATAACAGAGTGTGTTACACTTGTGGCTATCAAGGACACATTGCTGTTAACTGCCAAAGTCAGAGATTTGAGACAAGAAGGTGCTTTGAATGCCACATCAGAGGACACATTGCCAGAGACTGCCCAAGGAGATCAATGGGAAGATCAAGGGTTGAATCTCAAAGAATGGCAAAGAAATCAGTCAATGTCAAGCCCAAAGAACAGAAAGTTCAAGAACCAAAAGTTCAAGAACAGAAAGTTCAAGAAAAGAAAATTAAGCTTTCACAAGGGCAGAAAGACAGACTGAGGAAGAAAAGGAAGAAGGCGAGAGAGTATCTCGATAAAATTTTATCCTCGGATAAAACTGGTAATCCGAGAAAAAGTTCTGATGAATTACTTTCCCCAACTGCAAAGGCAAGCAAAACGATTTCATCAGATACAAATCTGAGGATAAACGGGAAAGAAAATGGGAAGTTAAATAAAGAAAAATTAATTGAGCAAAATGATAACCAATCAAAGAAAGTTAATTTTTCTGACAAAAATCTTGATCAAGGTTTTCGAATATAAAAGAGACCATGAAAGTTTATTCATTTCACAGGCTAATGAATATGGAAAACCTAGATCTGATAAGAATTGGGTACAAATGAAGGTTGGCGATGAATTTGACTTGTCAAAGTCAAAAGAGTCACCATCAGGCAATGAATCTGACTCTTCAAAGTCAGACAAACCATGTTCAGGCAATGATTCTGGTTTGTCAAAACCAGAAGAGCCATCTGGTGAGGTAAAAACTGTCAAACCCAAGGCTGGTCAGGCTTGGGTGAATCTTTTCAATTAGAAAAACCTGACTTGCCGGAGCTTCCAGGTTGGTAAGTGTGAAGCAGGTATCGGCATCATTCTTGAGAAATTCACAGGATGGTAACTGTGATATTTCGATTTATAAGTGGTAAATCAGGGACATTAAGTTGTACTTGATTTTCTACTAGTGTTTGTTGTTGACAAGGGTCTTAATTGTTAATTCTTTAAAATAGTTGAAAAAGAACAATGTGATGAAACCCCGAGTTTGTGAAATGACACACAAAACTAATTTTCCGGAAAAACCATTTTGATTAAAACAAACTTAAGTGTTTTGAAATCTTAATGGGAAAATAGTTTGTTGTCAGGGGGAGTTCTGATTGTTTATGCCAAGTGAATGGCGAATTGAAGCGATTTGATATCAGTTTGTCACTTTTCTTGTATAGTTTGTTTTCAAATTTTCTCAGAAAATCAAAATTGACTCATATTTTGATTTTAGGGGGAGAAAAATTTTTAAAAAAAAATTTGAAAATTTGAAAATGTCAAAAACATTGAAAAAGCAAAAATGAGTTTTGTTGTGAAAAAGAGGAAATGATAGTAAATCAGTGAACTATCACAGCATGCTAAAGATATGAAATGTCAAATGTGATAAACGGTCTCACTGATAATGTGTCAGTAGGTTTTTGCACATTCAGTAAATTGTGACGAGATATAAATCTAAATTTCAAAGTTGCTTATATTGTGGGTAACATCTCTCGGATATATGGGTAACCCCCGAAATCTCGTTTGAAAGGTTTCGTATTCTGATATACAGGTCTTTATACTCAGTGATATCTGGGGTATTATTCCAGGACTTCTGCTGAACGGTGGTTCTGACCTAGTCCTCGAATAATACTTTCTGTAAATGCTTGAAACATAGCATCACCCTCAGCATCAATGATAAGACAATAAAATTGCTTAGCAATGCTGTTGTAAAAAAGATCCTCTAAAGGGGACACACCCAAGTTGAGTCATGATCTCTCTGCTGAACGGTAGTTCTGACCTGAGCTCTCATGATTCTTCTTAAATTATTAACCCCTTACAGATATCATTGATGTTATACTTACCTGTAAGACTGAATATTGGGATCTGGATACGGGAGTATATTCTGAGGTGGGATACGCGAATAAGTTTAAGTATCTAAGACGTTAAACTCGTATCTCGAAGCAGTTGAACTTTGTGTGAAAATTTAAGTGGATCAGTATACTGACAATCTAAGTGAATCGTTTAAAACTTAACATGTTTAAAGCTTAACGGTGCTAGTGATTTGTTTCATAAACTGATATGATCCTCTTACACAAACTCACAAAAATATTATTTGTACATATTTGTTTACTGCATTTCTTTAAAATCAAAATTCAAAAAGATTTTCGACAACTGATGTTGAAGAGCTGATATTCAAAATTCCAAGTGCTAAACATGATGAATTGGTTTGGGAGAATATGTTGAAAACTTTGAATAACATATACAAATGTTTTTGAAAGATTGCGGGGTTAGTTAATCAAGGTCATTCGTTTGAACTTGATGTAACTAGTATGTTTGTTGAATTATATGATGTCTACCAGTAAGTTTCCTAAATCTAAGTGTTATAAATTTGTGAAACTTATGTTGTGGTAGAGGATATGCAGGTTTCAGGAATTCCCACGGAAGCTAAAGGTTAAAGTTTGAACCAGATATCTCAGATTCTAGCATATCGAGAGGGGGAGTCTGTGAAAGGGGGAGTCTGGATCAACGGTTAAAGGGAAGAATGGAGTTTAAAGTTTGAAGATTGAAGATAAAGATTGAGGAAAGTTTTTACAATGTTGGAGAAAAGACCAAGACTGAAGACTCAGGAGCTGAAGGCTTCGTCAACATCCAAGGGGGAGTCTGTTAGTGCATGGAATGTCTGTTGACTTCGTCTGCATTAAGTCTTGTGTCTAGATTGATTGAAAGAACACACAACAGGGTCTTAATTAGGGTTTGTTCGTGTTTAACTTGAAGATTTCGCTTGAAACAGATTCAAGCGAAATCAACATCAGAGGTTTAGCTTGAACAAGTTCAAGCGAAATCAACAGCTGAAGATTTCGCTTGAAATGAACTCAAGCGAAATCCTCTTGCTATATATATGTGTGTTGTGTGTTCATTTGAGATATAGATCTGAGAGAGAGAGGTCATTGTATGAGAGACAAAGTGCTGCCGGATTTGTATCAGAAAATGTTGTACAAGCACTCAAATCAATCAGAAAAGAAAGATTAAAAGGATTAGAGCTGTTATGACTTTGTTTACGTTGATTCCGCCTTCGTACGCAAAGATGAACTGCCTTAACTGACGGTTTAAGGTCGTAGAACGGTCCAACACCCATTGTGTGCGTACTTAGTACATTGTTTACACTACATTTCATGCTATGTATGCCCATTGCGTGCGTACTTAGTACATTGCTTTACATTACATTTCATGCTATGTATGGCCATTGTGTGCGTACTTAGTACATTGTTTACATTACATTTCATGCTATGTATGTCCATTGTGTGCATACTTAGTACATTTGTTTCACGTCACATGCTATGTATGTCCATTTGTTACATACTTAGTACAGTTGTTTTCATCACATGCTTACATTTTGGTATGACATTTGGTTTGTTTCAAATGGAACAATACATTCATTAACATTAGCTACGCCGTTCGTTAGTAGGTAGTGGTACTATAGGAATTGACAACTCCCATTCCTGAAATCCTGGGTTTGTTTGGATTGGAAGGAATGACCGAATTCGATATACATAACTTAGATAAACCTTTAATTTGTTTAAGGGTTTATCGCCACAGTCTCAAGGCTTGGATGTATGCATTTTCACAATACCGCATAGATGTTTATATCAGTATAGCATGCATTTGTTCCACAAAACATAACTTTGATTTAAACCATGTTTTACTTCAATACCTTGTTTTTGTGCATTTTACATATGGTTTAGTTGATATATTTCACATACCATACATGACATTTTGGATACACATCACATGATTTACATTAGACAAACATTTTGACATTGATATACACAATTCATGATTTACATTAAACACAGACATTTGATATGGTTTACACAATAACATTTTGACATTTGATTATACATAAACAATTTACATTGGTGGTTTTGTTTGAGTAAGTGATTTAAGTAATGAGGCGTGTGTAATATGATACAAGCATGGTGGATACGCCGCTGGTACTTCCTATATATAAGTGTTTGTATGGTATTACATATCGTAGCGTTATTTAAATCATTTCAATTTATGACACATGACATTTTATACAAATAACATACTTTTTTTACAAGACATTGTTTACAAACAACTTATCTTACACAAACTCATTTTTACATGGTTATTCATTTAACCTTACATTTAATTATACATATCATCTGATCTTATCGTTTTTCAAATGATTTATAAGACAAAGCAAATTACAAGGTTTATGACTAAACATTTTCTTAAACACAAGTCATGAATCATATTTTTACAAATCCTATGTATCTCACAGGCATTTTTATGCTGACGTACCTATTTTCACATGTGTTTTCAGGAGCTATTGCGTAGGATGAAGATCGTGACCCTAGGGCGGACCTGTGCCTTAGAGATTAAAAATGAAGATAGACTAGTTAAATTATGTTATGAACTCTTTGTTTCCTGTTTAAGACAATATAACACTCTTGTTTAATAAATAAAATACAACTTTGAATGCCATGGTTATGAAACAATTAATTCTGTTACAACACTCCCCGACGTTTTCCTCCACGTTTTGTATGTTATACGTGGTCGGGGTGTGACATTCCAGCCTTTGATATGCCTGTTAGTGCCCTTCTGACTTCTTGGGTGTTTTTCTTTTCCTTTTCATAGTGTTCCTTCAAGAACAGAATGTCTAAAGGATGTAACTTGTCAGCTATTTCTTCGTTAGTCACTCTTTTTTCTTTCCCATTTGCTCTGAGAAGTGTGTATCTGTTCTGCACATGTGTTCCTCCAATATCATCAGTTGCAACTGTTACTTCATCCACTTTTAAGATCCTTTTTACAGGATTCTCATTCTTGTAGTGAATGTTGTTTGAACCTCTTTTTATTCTCTCTTCCCTTCAAGCCAGTCTGACAGGAGACAGTGATCTTGATGGGTCATCTTCTTTTGTTAAATAATATTTCACCAGATTGTACTCAGGGAATATCATCACATCTCTGGCAATCTCTTTAACCAGGAAGGACTGAGTTTTGGAGATTTTTCTTTTAACAATCTTTGATTTTCTTGAATCACCTTCTTGCTCCCACTCATTCATTGCTTGCAGATTCATAAATTTACTTATGGCTGAGTCATCAGACATCGTTGGCTTTGGGACAGATGCTAACAATTTCAAATTTATAATAGCTTGAGGTTTTGCAATCACTAACCTTTTCACCATTTCATTTCTTGGGACATTTGGAGGTGGACCTATCATTGTGGTTCCAGCTTTGGTGTGGCTGATGATTGTTGTGGAGTTGACTTTGGAGCATCTTGGTGCGAGCTTTCAGCAGGAATTTCTTTCGTGATTTCCTTGGGATCCACTTTGGCCAATCTTGCAATGTTGAATTGCATTTTCTTCACCAGTTGTTGCACTTCTTTCACCTGATTTGAGTTGCTGGCTATGCTTTTCTGAACTTTGGTAAATTCAGTTTGGGCTTTCATCTGTATTGCAACCCATTCTTTTGACAGCTTCTCAAGGGCATCTGTGATACTGTTGTTGCTTGCCCTTAGGATGGTGACTTCTTCCAAAACTCTGTTTGCACTACTTGATTGTCTTGATTCCACAGTATTTGCAACTTGTGTCTTGATCTTTTCTATTTCTGTAAGAATCATCTGGATTTCTGAGGCAGAGATGTTGGATTATGGTGCTTTTTCTTTCATCTTTTGTAGAGACTTTAGTGCTTCAGTGTTGCTTTCAGTTTGTTTCTTTATTACCTCTACTTATTCTGACAAAGTTTTTATATCAGCCCTTTGACCTTGTATTTCTGACAGCAACATATCAAGTTTTTCTTCTACTGGATCTCTTTTGCAGACTTTGTAAACAATTTCCAGCACAATGTCTAAATTTTCTTGGTTCATGGGTGTTTCTGGTACATTTGGAACAACAGATGTTCCTTGTAACATTCCAGCTGCAAACACATTTGCTGCTGTTTTGGAAATGATAGGGTCACTTTTGGCTTTACCAGATTTTGGTGCAGCTTTAAGTTTACCAGAATCATCTCCACCAGTGGTGAAAAACACATTTTCATCCTGGATTTCCTTATGTCCTTGAACCATATCAATATATGATTCTCCATAAGTTTTTGAGGTAAACAGATTACCTTTTGCCAGATTTCCTTGATCAGTTTCCTGATCTCTATCTGTTGGGATCTCATCCTCTTCCTCACTTTCTGATTCAGAGTTGAGATTAATGGAACTAGTAAACTCTTCATCAACATTAGTTGTTCTGTATTCTAACTTGAAAGAAACATTAACTGAACTTTCTGATTTTGTTTCTTTTGTGTGAGTATCAACTAAAACAGTGTTCAAAAGAGATGTACCAGCAATCTGAGATTCATCATGATGTATGACTTCAGTGGCTTCCATTACAGCAGCATCAAAGTGAGTTTCTTCATCATGTTGTTCTTCATGAGTTCCTCCAGCAATGTGTGATTCTGCATAGTGTTCATGTCCTTTCTCTTGATGGACATCAAATTTTTGATGAATTCTTCCTTCATGAATCTTTTGACTTTCAGCATGATTTGTCTTGTTTTCTGGTGAGTTAGGTATCTCCAGAACTCCTTCTCCTCCTGCAGCCTCTGTTTCTGATGGCCAGGACTCTTCAGCATCTTCTTCTTCTGGTGATGAAGAACAGTTCACAACTTCTTTGCTGGGCTCTTCTGTTGGAGAATCTGATTTGGTCAGAAGTTCTTCATGTTGTATTATGTACTGTGAATCTGGTGCAAGTGGCATAGCATGCTTTCTGGTAACTCAGGGATATCTTTGTCAAATTCCCATCCATGATTGGAACTCCAGGCCTTCATGGTACTTGAACTCCAGATATCTTCCAAAATTGGAATTTCCATGTCCCTTTCAACAAATGTTTCAGAAATAAAAACTGAGATTAACCTTGGATAGGGCAGATGTGAGGTTATTCTTCCATTTCTGGTGAGGATTGATCTTTTGAGAAGGTTAAAAATTTCTGACCCATAATCAATTTTGAACCCAGATATGAGTCCATACATGATTGTCAGAATAGCTTGACTGACTTGATCAGTTCCTCCTATCTTTGATGTGAGACATTTGTTTATCACTTCCATCATTACTTGCCAGATGGCTGGCAATTCATTCCTTCTTATCGCTCCAATTTTGTTGATATCCTTTTTCTTGTAACCAAGCTTAATGATAAAGCTTATCAATTCTTCTCTGCTTGGTGATTCAATGTAACTTTCAAGAATTGGAAGTTCAAGCCATTCTCTTACCCTTGTTGGGGTTAATGTTACAAAAACATTTCCCCATACATGAGCAGAGACCTGATTCTCTTCATCTTCTTTAAAAGAGTGGACAAATTGCTGCAGTAACTTTTCTGGTACTTCTCTTCCTTTTGTTAGTGCTCCCGAGATTGGACATCTCATAAGATATTCCACCAGAAGCTGACATCTTACATCATATTCTGAATGCTCTGTATTCATCAGCAGATTGTTTTCCTTCATTGGTAGAAATTATGTGTCTTCAACAAAAGGTACTTCATGTTGAACGATTGGGATGTTGAGATTTACTTCTACCATTGTTGATCTTTGTAAATTAGGGTTTGGAATTTAGGGATTTTTGGATTTTGAGTGAGGAACAGGGGATGTTTTGGTTTGAAGCTCTTGTGAAGGAGGTGAGTGATTTTTGAATTTCTGCTAAGTGTGAGTTATATGGTGAGGGTTTTAGAAGAGAATTGTGGGTTTATGGAGTTTAGGGGAAATGGAACGTGCCATGTAATGGCGGTTAAAAGATCATTAATTGTCTTTATTACCGTTAGATCGTGTGATGTGAGTTTTGGTTCAGAATGTAACCGTTCGATCTTGGGTATCAAGATATTTAATGATGGTTGAACGTGTAATCGTGGTTATGCCCCTTCAACTTGCAGTTTCTTCAATCATTCCTTCACGAAAGTGTTAAACTGAATTTTGATTAGAGAAAGCTATCGGTTATATGACACCTTTTCATCTTTGTGGGCCCCATTTTATAAAGAGGGCCAATTAGCTTTCTTCATCCTCTTTCCCTTATCAGTCAAAGTTCTATTCTGATGATGTAATCAGAAATTCACCATAAATTCTGTTAAGAGTATATTTTCTCTTTTGTTTTTTACTTTTGTTGACCTTCCAGATGTGGTCAACAGAAGTCAACTTTCTTCAACAGAATTTCTTAATTGAAATTCCCCCTAAATTTGTGACCCTCTTCGACAGATTTTGAAGTTTCTCTTTTTATTGATTTAGAGGTGTACCATTTTTTTTTAATGAGAGGGAATGAGATAAGTTCAGAAGACTCACATTTGTTTTTCTGGTGGCATCCAGGTCTCTTGGTTTTTTTTTCTGATATTTTCTAAAACATTTTATCATTTTGAATTTTTACCGAGAAAAAAAAATTTATAGATCCATTTTAAGTTTGACTTACCAGATTTTGTCTCCTGTCATCAGAAACTTAGAGTTTTGTGTCAAATTTTTGATTTCTGATGATCATGTTTCTCATTTTCTTTACCCATTTCCCAAACCATAAGCCAGTCAACAAAGCAATATAAGAAGCACACAATTATAAACATCTTAACATGCAAAGAAAAGCCTAATCAAGATCTACCCCTTCTCCATGTTCCATATCAAGGAGCACCAACAGATCAGTTATCAATCCAGAATTTTGATTGGTAGGTACGAGCATGCTGAGATTCATGTTTTCTTGAAGTCTCATATCAGCACTTGAAAAACTTGCAGGAACACCTCCAAAGCCTAGCTGGCTCGTGATTATCTTCATTAGAAAACGAGGATAAATCAAGAACGGCCTGCCAGCCCACATGTTACTTGCAAAATCTCTCATCAAGTAATAAGAGAAGTTGTAAGGTGTTCCAAGTACAAGTGCTCGTATGGGTTCCATCAATCTAAGAGATACTTCATGATAATTGATGACCTTCCTTAAAAACATGCACCCATCTGTGTGACCAGATATTGCCATGGCTTGATGAAGCCATGTTTATTGATTGCTCGTTGTGGGGTTTTCGTATGGTAACCCATTTGCTGCAAGGTTTCATCTTTTTGTGCCCTTGTGAACATCAGGACATCATTATCATCATTTAGTTGTAGAACCGTCTAGATGATGGCTTCATTTCATAGAATATTTTGATTTAGCACCACACTCTCGATAGCCATATGTTCTCTATTCTCATATTCTGATAAAGTTGCATTTTTCCAGAATATTTGAAGAATTTCTGGATGAACAGATATATTGGCAGTGAGGGCAAACTTCAAGTTACTTCCCATTATCATCTTTATCATAGTTTGGCATCCATCCCATTGAGGACCTTCCAGGTTGGTCCTCAATCTGAGATTGTGATAGGGATGACAAATAAGTGGGAAGCATTCAGCTTTGATGGTAGACATTTTGTGTGTGTGAGAAAGTATGAGGTGAAGGAGAAGATGAAGCTTTAGAGTTTTTTTTTTTTTTTTTTTTTTTGTGTGTGTGTGTGAGGATATGACAGTTTCAACTCAAAGTGGAGATCATTTATAGTAAATTTAACATTTGCTATAAATGGTATCTACCTACTTATAGATTTTGTTCACCACAATCTTTGTTATTTAATTGATTTTTAGGGGACAAAAGGTATAACAGAGATAGGCTTCTTCTCCACTTCTCCTGCATTAATTGATTTAGGCGGCCATTTTCTGATAATATATCATGATTGTCAACCAATATGTCACTTCAATCTCCTTAATACTTGATGGGGTGTAATTAATGAAGGAGAGAGAAAGTTTCATACCCATTAACGAGTTCCCAGAAATTTTCTGTCAAATGATGTTATCAGCACTAAGTAAATTTTTTTTTAAAAAAAAAACTTGAAAGAAAAAAATGCCAATTTACAATTTATGAATATGCTATCAAGAGATATGAATAAGGATGATGACATGCAGGAATTTGTTTTATTGATCAGTGATGATTTTGATTATCCAACATATTTTTCTGATGATTCACCAGAATTTCTGATGATTTATCAGGTGTTCTGATGATGTATCAGATGTTCTGATAATACATCAGATTTTCTGATAATTTATCAGATTTTCTGGTGATTTATTAGATATATGAGTTTTCTTTGATTATCACTAAAACAGTTTATCAAGCATTTTTTCTGGTAATAGGTTTATCTGAGAGACTTTTAACACAGAACTGACCATAACTTAGCAGATTATACTTTAAGCCTTCAACATAGGCTACTTTCTCTATGGTCAAACATCCATACCTTATGCATCCATATCCTATGATCCTCCCTTTTACTCCATTTCCAAAATTTACCATTCTACCCAGCTTTGGAACAAAGTTGCTGAGTAAGCTCCTGTCCCCAGTCATGTGCTTGGAGCTTCCTAAATCGCAGTACCAGATCTGCTGCACATGATGGTCCTAAAATGGAATGATTAGGGGGTTTTTGGTACCCAGGCTTGCTTGGGTACTTTTTTTGATGAGATTTTAAACAGATTATTTTCTCTTGTTGGTCTTTCATCAGAAATTTTGTTATATGCTGAGCCATAAACATATTTTACATTTTTCTTTTGAAGATGGTGTTGAACAAGCTTCAGTATGTCAACACACATACAAGATTTAACAGAATTTTCTGATATTCTTTATTGTGATGGAATGAGTGGATAATTTTGAAAAGATGAGTGAACTGCTTCTGGAGTCTTTAAAGATTCTTGACTGCATTCACTTATGTTTGCTTTGAAGTTTGGTTTTTCAAAAGAGTATTCAGAACTGGTTGACTTGCAAGATTCAGAATCAGATTCTGATGAAAATTTATCAGAAATCTGACGGGTTGCTTTTACAAAGACAGTGGGTTTACATCCTCTTGATTTTATATATCCTAAACCCTCTCATTTGTTCTTTGGTGTGGACTCAATGAAATTTTTGAATTCTTTGGCTTGTTGAAAACCTCTTACATTGATTTCTTTATCATTGATTTTCTTGTAAGGATCTTTTCTTTCATTTTCATAGAACTCAATTTTAGCTCTTTGATCTAAACTTTCTTCTATAAGTAATTGGTTTTCAAGAATGATTTTATTCATGGTCCTTTGCAACTCATCAGATTTTCTAATATTTGATTGATGTTTTTCTTGCTGACTTAGAAAATCTGACATGAGCTTGTTTAGCTTGTGTTCAAGATCGAGATTGTCTAAGTTTACCTTTTGTTCTGAAGTTTCTGGTAGGCCTTCAGAAAGTGCCATGAGGCAGAAATTTGCCATTTCTTCTTCTTCATCATCAGAAGAATCATCAGATAACCATGTATCTGTTCCTACAATTAAGCTGACTTGTTGCTGTTTCTTTGCTTCTTCTAGCTTTTTCTCATAATAAGAAACGTCCTTGAGCTTCTTGGTCTTACATTCTGATGCATAGTGACCTCTCTGCTTGCACTTGTAACACACAACTTCAGCCTTCCCTTTATCCTTAGACCTAACTTCCTCTTTAGATCTTCCAACCATCCTCCCTCTGTCACTTCTCTGGTATCTCTGGCTTCCTCCCCTCAACCTCTGCTCAAATGTTTTGGTGAGCAGTGCTATTGCTTCAGCAAAAGCTAAAAAATCTGATGATTTATTAGAAATTTCAAGGTTTTGGTTGTTTGATGGTTGTTGATCATTGGTAGGTAGTGTTCTTTGTGAGTTTGAGATAAGAGCTAAAGATCCCCCTCTTTGAATGGTTTCTTCAAATATTTCTTCCTCTCTGGGGATCAAGATGCTATATAGGTCATGAAGACTCATATTTTCTAGTTCTATGGTTGAGGACAAAGTCATGGTTAGACTTCTCCATTCTCTAGGAAGAGCATCAAGAAATTTTATGTTTCTTTCATCATTTGATTTTGTTATACCAAATTTCTTTAGCTCGTTTAAAAGTTTTGTAAATCTTTGATATGTATCATTTAATCTTTCATTGGGTAAACTTTTAAACCTCTCATATGAGGAAACATTGTTTGTTCTCTTGTTTCTTTTCATCCTTTCTCCTCTTTCACAAATATTTTCCAACTAATCCCATATTTCCTTAGCTGATACACATGCATCAACTTGTGAAAATATATCATTGGGGATGGCCATTATTAATAGTGACTTTGCCCTTTCATCCCCAGCCACCAGATCCTTCTCTTCTGCACTCCAGTTTATTTCACTTTTGGGAGCACGGGAGGCAGGGATTGCTGGTGATTGGTCAGTTGCTGGAATAGCTGGTATTTCAGTCATTGGTATATGTGGACCCCTTTCAATGGATTGAAACAGAGCTCGGTCATGGCCATTGAAGAAATTGACCATCCTGATTTTCCATTGGGGGTATTCCACTCTAACCAGAGTCGGAGGTTTAGACATAAAACCAATGTTAAAAGCATTATTCCAGGATTGAAAGCTGTCCATATTTAGAGAAAAGAAGATGAGCGATTAATCGTTTGAAAATAGTTTATTCAATCTGCTCTGATACCAATTGTTGGACCCAGTTTGGCCTTAACAACTTCTTTTCACGTAATATGGCAAGTGATTTCAGTATATATGAAAAAGATGTGCGGAAATAGAAATCAGACTTTCAGAAACAAGACCTACAGAATTATCAAGTTTATATCACTTTGAAACAAAATAGTTTACAAGGTGATTGTAAGATTATTATCTAATACAAATGAATCTTGAATTCTGTGGGTGAGAGGGCAATGGAGTTTTGTAGTATGTATGAATGCTAAGCTTCAAACTCATTGTATTCTGCTTGGTTAGCCTTCTATTTATAGAAGGCTGGGTACATGAATAAACAATTGTTTATTCATGCAATAAGTCCTGCAAAAAGTAGCCATTTGACATATTCATTGAATCCAATAGTCAAGTTTCCTTTGTAATCATGATATCCAATAATGTCAAGTTGCTTCGGTTATTGTGGCAGGATAGAGCTGATTTCAGACAAGTGGGGTATTCATCAGAATTTCTAATAAACCACTTCATCAGAAATCCTGGTGAACAAATCATCAAAAATATCATCAGATCCATCAGAAATGACCTTCTCTGATAATCCAATTTAGCTCTTGATCAACTTGTGATTCTTTGAAGTAGATGTTGTTCATTTCAGTTGTCCTATCCGATCTTCTTCTTGTTGTGATCTTCAGGACTGTTGTCTTCTTTATAGATCCAGTTGAATCTAATTTTCTTCAATACATACAAATAAAGTTTCCTAACACCTTGACCAGCAACACTCCACCGCCAATTACCCCTATACCCACCAGATTTCAGCCATAACTCCACCAAATCACTCCATTTTTTTCATACTCGTGGTCATAATTCAACGTATAACAACATACACCATCGATTTCTTTCGCATCACCGCCGAACCATTGATTTCGGGACTCACCATTCACGAACAATTTTGTTTTTCTTGCAAAATCGCCACTTTAGTTATGTGTTCTTGCTTATATTCTTATATACTTAGTGTTTTGAGTCATTTTAGAGTTTAGTTGAGTAGATTTTGTGGTCTTATTTGTCGGGTCAGATGTGAGCCAATCGTGAGTCAAGTTCGATCAGTTTTGTTAGAATCATTATTCGAGTCGTGTCATGTCCGGTAGTGTTAGGGTCATTGTATGGGTGCGGGTAGTTGTGGTTTAGTTTATTGATTGCAATTTGTTAATGGTTGAATGATATGTTACTGCTTTGGAAATAAAGTTTAATCCTTGCGTTTCAAAATCAAATATCGGCTGAGTTAATGTCGTTATTGGGTGCGAATGCTTATCGGTTTGGGGACATTGAACATGTTTGGTTGATTATTGATTGGTATAATGAGATTAATGATACAAGACATGCATTTAGTACTAAAATTTCGAGTTTACAAAAACTTTCATGATTTTAAGACCATACATATCATAATATTCGAGTTAAAATCCTACTAATTAAACATACAAGATATGACTTCAAGTGTTTACATATTACTTAAAACAAAATAGATCAAGTGCGGAAGCTTTGTTTAGTGCGTTCGGTTCTTGTCAATTGCTTGATCGCCATCCGGATTTAGTCCGTCATCACCTACGGTCAAAACCATGTAAAAGATTAGTTTTGACACCTTAAAAACAAGTATGATTAAGTTCCATGTTCAAACAATGCAAAAACAACAAAATTCTAGTGTTTTGGGTAGTAGTGTCGCGCGACGAAGATGAGGATCAGCGGTTGCGTGCCGCCACCACCGTTGCGTCGCGCGACGGCTATCTTGTTTCACCGTGGCGTAGCGCCACAGTGTGTTTTTGACAGAAGGTTGCTAGCTGGAGCTGCAAATCAGCCCAGCACCATTTTTATCAAATACAAACTTTAAATCAACATAACTTTTGACTCGGGAGGCCGTTTTAGCCGATTCTTTTTCCTACGCGACCGTAATTTAATTACGGACGCGTTTATTGACACCAATTACATAAGATTTCAGTTTTAGAGCTATTGGTCTTTAATTTGGCTCCTTGCTTATTCGACCCGTTTGTCTACAAGTTCAACAACTTGTTTTATTGTCAACACATGTTTACAACCAATTTACCCAATCCCGGGTTTTCCGACTATTACGTTTCGTTCCCCTCCTGAGGGTTGCTTATGCAATAATCGTCATGCTTGTTCAAGGATTTAAACATGCTTTTTAACACTATTTGTCAAGCATAAACTTCAACTTGTTTTGACCCGTTTGGATGCAGAATGGAGACCACCATTTCAAAACATTCCAACTTTATTTCTAGCACATGATTTGACCCGTTTTATTTGTCTATGGCATTTCGTCGCTTCCGTGACTTAACGGGCTTTCTTGTTTGCCAAATTTCAATACAACAAGCTAAAACTATCAATTAAACATAATGTAACGAAACCATAAGTCGCGTACTTCAAAGTGCACCCTTCAAGCGTGTATCACCTCCGGCTTGTCAACTTGACGATCCGGATTCTTTACCTAAAGAGTTCCATTCACAATCAATTTTGAACTCTTTTATAATTAATAACTGACAATTCATTATGATATTCAAATCTACGTTTTTTTGTCCGATTTTTAACATTTTATTCCTCACTTAGGCGTTTCAACAAACACCTAGCGGGCCAGATTCTCACATAATCATTACTAGGTTCTTGACATGTTATTTCCATCTACATTCACTTCAATTAGGCAATTTGCACAAAATTTCAACATCAATAATACTAAATTTAACACATGAATTCGGTTTTCACTAGAATAGTAATCTCAATCCTAGTGTTTATCTAGTCTCTACAAACCCAATAATCACCTACAATGGTGATTATAATCTCTACAATTATCATACTAAATTTTAACAAGAATTCATCTAGGGTTTTTTCCCTAGACATCATGTTACTTCTAATTTCATCCATGCAACATATATTCAAGCTCAATTTTTTATTTTCTCATTTAACCTAAAACTGAACTTGAATCAAAATACCAAAATTTTGCATACCTTTTGATCCCTGCAACGAAGTGATCCCTAATTCGTGTTTGAAACTTGATTTAGAGCAGATTTAGGGCTTCAATTCGTGAATTTTGTGTGAAAACTAGGGTTTGAAGGAAGCTCCTGGTCGCCCCTTTCTTCTGTACGATCTAAACACTCACACATGTGTGTGTTTAGTGTGTTAATTATTATTTTAAGCATTCAAGATTCAGTTTTTACCAATTTAGTCCCTCAACTTTAATCTAACTTGAAAGGTAAGTGCTTTAGCCTTATTGTAAATCACTTCTAGACTTGTAACTAACTGGGTTATAAATTCCTAGTTAGTTGATTCTTGTTTGATTAATTCTTTATATTGAAATATAAATTTTTATATTTTTTGGGTGTTACAAGCCCACCCTGTGACAACTCGAGTTTTCAAGGTTTCTACTTGACTTAATAACTGTTCACAAGTGTTGTTTTTATATGTGTAGTTGGTGTGCATTATAAGTGTTTATATAATATATTATATGTCTTGAATTAGTGACATGCTTAATATCAACAAAACGGACCTTTAGCTGAAAACACCCACACACCCCACGAAAACCCACCTCACGAAAACACTAGGTGTTTTCGTCTATTAAGAGGCCAACGAAAACAGAATGGGCTTCGGCCCAGTAACGACCGGTTATAATATTTTGTTCACAGCCTTTACGCGGAAGTTTATACGCAAACCCTAATCACCTCTCCCTCTCTCTCTCGTTTTTCTTTGAACCCGACGGCTGCCCTTCTCTCATTCGAAGTTTGATTCTCTGATTTGATCATTCTTGGTTCGGTTAGTGTTTTCCACATTTAAGGTAACTTTAGTCCAGTTAGATGTTCATGATGTTCTGAGTTTGAATATACATGATTTGATCAGTTATATAATTGTATGCGAAATATGAGATGATTGAATGATGTATCTTGTATGATATGAACGTAATCAGGATTGGAAAAGCATGTTAACTTGCTAATAGTGTTCGATTATGCGATGTGGAAACTAGGGTTCCTGATAAATGCTATGTACTGTGATGTTATGGTTAACTTGATCTGATATTCTATCATGAGGAGATGGTGAACCTGTTGATAGTTAGGGTTATCTATAAATTCATGATTTGTATTCATTCTTTTCTTATGATTGATACTCCTGTATAATAGAGATGCTGATTTAATCACGTAACAGTTAATGATGGTCTTAGCCGATGTAACAGTTAGATGACTATTAGGGTCCTGGTTAGTGTAACTGCTGTTGATGATTGATGGACCCGACGAAAACCCTCCACCCAACGAAAACCCTATCTCAACGAAAATACCTTGGGGATTTCGTCGCCCAAGTGTTTTCGGTCCAAAGGAGATTTCGGTCCAAAGGAGATTTCGGCCCAAGGGATTTCGGCCCAAAGGGTTTTCGCCACATTGATTTTTGTCGGGTGTTATGAATATTAACCCTGTAAGTTATTAATGCCGTTAGTTGATAAACCCTGTTAAGTTGTTAACTCTGTTTAGTATGTAACTCTGTTAGTTATTAACTTCGTTAGTCTGTTAACCTAGTTAAATATGATTAATTCTGTTAAGCCTACTAACACTATTACGTATGTTAATTACTGTTAAGTATGATTCTGTCATGCTTGTTAACTCCGTTAAGTGTGTTACTTTTGTTAAGTCTGATAATGGATAATTAGATTAGAATAAACTGAGAAAGCACTTATGTGAAGCATGAATGGTATGAATGTGATTGATTTTTATGTGATGCATGATGATAACTGCCAAACATACCCTGTGGTATTAATTGTATGTGAAATTTACGAACATGAACTGATTGAGTATACGTGCACACTATAGTAATTGACTGATTTCTTTTGAGCACATAGTTTAGCATACCGAGCAAACCAAGGTGAGTTCACACTCTTTCCAAGGCATGGGATTCCCAAGGGTTGGGAACGGGTAAATGATTTAAACGATAACTACAACCTCGCGTATTCTCCTTGGGTAGGATACGTACGGCCATCCTCCGTGGGTAGGATGCCAAGATTTACACACTGGACCAAAACTCTCTCATGAAGTCCCTCATTTATATCGACTTAATCGCCGAGGCCTATGGCGAGCGGGTCATTAGTTAATAGCGCTATTAGGTTTAACAAACCTCACACCGTGCCAGTCGGACGGGCGTGTACTAATGGACTAAGGGCAAAGGGTCAATGCTGATAGACATTGACTTAGGGCACCACTTACATTTTCGTAGTAGTCGATACGCACGGTCTAGTAACACATGGGAAGCCCCCACTAATCTTCGCAAACATGTTTGGGAGACCGCGATACGAATTAATACGATACCTGGTTTACAAAACAAACATATGATTTACGAAACGAATGCTATAACTAAACAACCAACTGTGAACTCGCTCAACTTTGTTGTTGATTCATTGCTACATGCCTTGCAGGTCGTTAGGTAGTTATGGAGCTTGCACAGGGAGGCGCGGTCGTTGTGGGACATGGCAGTGTGTGCCATGCTAAAAACATTACTGTATTTCGTACTTAATACTTACATTGGGTTTTTACAATTATGCTTCCGCTAAACACTTAACTACGTTTGTGATTTGAAACACCTTTCATATTGTGTGGTTGAATTTTACTTATTACTTGTTATGTTCAATATGATTGGTGGCTTGATCCTGGTCAGTCACGCCTCCAAGCGGTGATACTCCGCATGTGGATTTTGGGGGTGTGACAGATTGGTATCAGAGCCATTGGTTATAGTGAACTTGGTTTTAATAAGGGAAAAAGTTTTTGTTAAAACCAGACTATAACCTGAACAGTGCTCAACGATCCACAACGACGCCTCGCTCCACGTGCAAGACTCGACATTCTAGGTGATATGATTTATATTTACATTGCCTACTTGCTAGATTACATAGAACTTTGATCATGGTATGTTTAGATAAACATAATAATTATTGTTTGATAACACGTGTGTGCTTACTCTCTTCTGTCATCGCACTGTCACGAACCCCTCTCACTCATGTTTCCTTTGATATGAAGATCATGGCTGGACGCGTTAACATGACTCAAGCCCAATTGACGGCTCTGATTAACCAACAAGTTGCTGCGGCACTTGCAGCCGCCCAAGCAGGAGGTATATCCTGCAGTCGCAACTCACTCTAGGATCTTTAGATCCTACACTCCTAAACCAACTCTTGTGTTTAACTTTGTCCTATTCTTGTTTACACAATAGGCCAGCATGCTCAGCCGCCTGCGTGCACGTTCAAAACTTTCATGGACTGTCATCCTAGCACCTTCAGTGGCACTGAAGGGGCCGTTGGACTCCTCCACTGGTTCGAGAAGCTTGAGCCTGTCTTCGAAATGTGTGAATGCCCTGAGGCTCGTAGGGTGAAGTACGCCACTGGTACTCTCGAAGGCGTTGCATTGACTTGGTGGAACGCACAAGTGCAAATGTTGGGGCTGGTAGCTACCAATGCCACCCCATGGAACGACTTTAAGGAACTGATCAAGCGGGAATACTGTAGTCGTGATGACATCCACAAGTTGGAAGTGGAGTTCTTTAACCTGAAGATGACAGGGTCAGAGATAGAGGCGTATACGAAAAGGTCAAACGAGTTGGCCATCTTGTGTCCAACTATGGTGGATCCTCCCATCAAGCGTATCGAGCTGTATCTTAGGGGTCTCATACCAGAAATTCAAAGCCATGTGACTTCGGCTAACCTTGCTACCATCCAGGATGTTACTCGTCTTGCTCATCATCTCACAGACCAGGCAGTGGAACAGAACAAGTTACCTAAGCGTATCGGTGCTACTACTGCTACCAGTTCTATTACTCCTAGTGACAATAAGCGAAAATGGGATGGAGCCTCCAGCAGGGGTTCAACTACAGTTCAGTCTCAGGCACAACAGCGAAAGATCGATGATTACCAGAGCCCCAGTCAGCAGTCTTCTGGTAGTCAAGGGCAGGGTGGATAACGAGGAAACCTTCCAAAGTGCAACAAATGCAACAGACACCACAATCGTCAGTGCAACAAGGGTCGTTGTCAGAGGTGTCTCAAGATGGGGCATGAAGCCATGGATTGCAGAAGCTCACGACCTGCGAATCAGAACCAACAACAATAACCAACAACTCCACAGAACCAGCAACGACAGCGAGGAAACAGGGGGTGCTTACAGTGTGGTGCTGAAGGCCACTTCAAGCGGAACTGCCCTTAGCTAAACCAGAATCAGAACAACAACAACAATAATCAGGGCAATGGGAACAACAATGGGGATAAGAACGGGGGAAATAATGGAAACAATGGCGCCCGGGGCCGCGTGTTCGTGCTGGGTCAGGGTGACGCAAGGAATGATCCTAACGTAGTGATGGGTAAGTTCCTTCTCGACGACTTTTATGTTACTGTTTTATTTAATTCGGGTGCCGATACCAGTTATGTGTCTCTAAAAGTTAGTCAAATGCTCAAGCGCACACCAAGCATGTCGTAGAGTTAGCAAACAGTAAGAGTGTAGAGGCCACACACATAGTTCAGGGTTGTAATCTTATCCTCGCTGGTCAGACTTTCTCTATCGATCTCATTCCTATAGTTCTGGGTAGTTTCGACATCGTCATTGGGATGGATTGGTTATCCCAACAGCAAGCAGAGATCTTATGCAAAGAGAAGATTGTTCGTATTCCCCGTTCTAGCAAGGAACCTCTCGAAATTCAAGGCGACAAGAGTGGTGCTGTAGTGGGCATCATCTCCTTCCTTAAGGCCCAGAAGTGTTTGCGAAAGGGCCACACCGCTATCTTAGCACTTGTTACTGACGCATCAACGAGAGAGAGAGGGAGAGGTGATTAGGGTTTGCGTATAAACTTCCGCGTAAAGGCTATGAACAAAATATTTTAACCGGTCGTTACTGGGCCAAAGCCCATTATGTTTTCGTTGGCCTCTTAATAGACGAAAACACCTAGTGTTTTCGTGAGGTGGGTTTTCGTGGGGTGTGGGGGTATTTTTAGCTAAAGGTCCATTTTGTTGATATTAAGCATGTCACTAATTCAAGACATATAATATATTATATAAACACTTATAATGCACACCAACTACACATATAAAAACAACACTTGTGAACAGTTATTAAGTCAAGTAGAAACCTTGAAAACTCGAGTTGTCTACCACCCGCAAACGGATGGGCAGTCTGAACGCACCACCCAAACCCTAGAAGACATGCTGCGGGCATGTGTAATCGATTTCGGCAACGGCTGGGAAAAACATCTTCCGTTAGTGGAGTTTTCGTATAACAACAGTTACCACACCAGCATTCAAGTTGCTCCCTTTGAGGCATTGTACGGGCGTAAATGCCGATCACCTCTTTGTTGGGCAGAGGTGGGTGATAGTCAGATCACTGGCCCAGAACTGGTAGTAGACACAACAGAAAGAATTGCTCAGATACGACAACGCATGGCGGCAACTCGCGACCGTCAGAAAGCCTACGCGGACAAGCGCAGGAAACCACTCGAGTTCCAAGTTGGGGATAGAGTGCTACTCAAGGTTTCACCCTGGAAGGGTGTGGTTCATTTTGGAAAAAAAAAAGGCAAACTCAATCCGCGTTACGTTGGACCGTTCGAAATCATTGAGAAGATAGGCAAAGTGGCCTACAAACTAAACCTACCAGCGGAACTCAGTGCAGTTCACAACGTTTTTCACGTGTCAAATCTGAAGAAGTGTCTGTCAGATGAGACCCTCGTAGTTCCTCTCAAGGAACTCACTATCGACGAACAGCTGCGATTTGTCGAAGAACCAGTTGAAATCACGGACCGAGACGTTAAGGTCCTCAAGCACACCAGAATACCTCTTGTTCGAGTTCGTTGGAACTACCGTCGTGGCCCAGAGTTCACCTGGGAACGAGAAGATCAGATGAAACTCAAGTATCCCCAGTTATTCGGAAACCGTGCAACCACTACTGAGGCTAAAGCTACTGCGGAATTTCAGGACGAAATTCCAAACCAACGGGGGGATGATGTGACACGCCAGGAAAACCAGTAAACCATGCAAACTTAACTAGCTTCCTCAGTAACCACATGCTCAATTTCGGGACGAAATTTCTTTCAAGTTGGGGATAATGTGACAACTCGAGTTTTCAAGGTTTCTACTTGACTTAACTGTTCATAAGTGTTCTTTTTAAATGTGTAGTTGGTGTGCATTATAAGTGTTTATACAATATATTATATGTCTTGAATTAGTGACATGCTTAATATCAACAAAATGGACCTTTAGCTAAAAACACCCACACACCCCACGAAAACCCACCTCACGAAAACACTAGGTGTTTTCGTCTATTAATAGGCAAACGAAAACAGAATGGGCTTCGGCCCAGTAACGACCGGTTATAATATTTTGTTCATAGCCTTTACGCGGAAGTTTATACGCAAACCCTAATCACCTCTCCCTCCCTCTCTCGTTTTTCTTTGAACCCGATGGCTGTCCTTTTCTCCTTCGAAGTTTGATTCTCTGATTTGATCATTCTTGGTTCGGTTAGTGTTTTCCACGTTTAAGGTAACTTTAGTCCAGTTTGATGTTCATGATGTTCTGAGTTTGAATATACATGATTTGATCAGTTATATAATTGTATGCGAAACATGAGATGATTGAATGATGTATCTTGTATGATATGTACGTAATTAGGATCGGAAAAGCATGTTAACTTGCTAATAGTGTTCGATTATGCGATGTGGAAACTAGGGTTCCTGATAAATGCTATGTACTGTGATGTTATGGTTAACTTGATCTGATATTCTGTCATGAGGAGATGGTGAACCTGTTAATAGTTAGGGTTATCTATAAATTCATGATTTATATTCATTCTTTTCTTATGATTGATGCTCCTGTATAATAGAGATGATGATTTAATCACGTAACAGTTAATGATGGTCTTAGCCGATGTAACAGTTAGATGACTATTAGGGTCCTGGTTAGTGTAACTGCTGTTGATGATTGATGGACCCGACGAAAACCCTCCACCCAACGAAAATCCTATCTCAACAAAAATACCTTGGGGATTTCGCCGCCTAAGTGTTTTCGGTCCAAAGGAGATTTTGGTCCAAAGGAGATTTCGGCCCAAGGGATTTCGACCCAAAGGGTTTTCGCCACATTGATTTTTGTCGGGTGTTATGAATATTAACCCTGTTAGTTATTAACGCTGTTAGTTGATAAACCCTGTTAAGTTGTTAACTCTGTTTAGTATGTAACTCTGTTAGTTATTAACTTCGTTAGTCTGTTAACCTAGTTAAATATGATTAATTCTCTTAAGCCTGCTAACACTATTACGTATGTTAATTACTGTTAAGTATGATTCTGTCATGCATGTTAACTCCGTTAAGTGTGTTACTTTTGTTAAGTCTGATAATGGATAATTAGATTAGAATAAAATGAGAAAGCACTTATGTGAAGCATGAATGGTATGAATGTGATTGATTTTTATGTGATGCATGATGATAACTGCCAAACACACCCTGTAGTATTAATTGTATGTGAAACTTTACGAACATGAACTGATTGAGTATACGTGCACACTATAGGAATTGACCGATTTCTTATGAGCACATAGTTTAGCATACAGAGTAAACCAAGGTGAGTTCACACTCTTTCCAAGGCATGGGATTCCCAAGGGTTGGGAACGGGTAAATGATTTAAACGGTAACTACAACCTCGCGTATTCTCCTTGGGTAGGATACGTACGGCCATCCTCCGTGGGTAGGATGCCAAGATTTACACACTGGACCAAAACTCTATCATTAAGTCCCTCATTTATATCGACTTAATCGCCGAGGCCTATGGCGAGCGGGTCATTAGTTAATAGCGCTATTAGGTTTAACAAACCTCACACCGTGCCAGTCGGACGGGCGTGTACTAATGGACTAAGGGCAAAGGGTCAATGCTGATAGACATTGACTTAGGGCACCACTTACATTTTCGTAGTAGTCGATACGCACGGTCTAGTAACACATGGGAAGCCCCCACTAATCTTCGCAAACATGTCTGGGAGACCGCGATACGAATTAATACGATACCTGGTTTACAAAACGAACATATGATTTACGAAACAAATGCTATAACTAAACAACCAACTGTGAACTCGCTTAACTTTGTTGTTGATTCGTTTCTACATGCCTTGCAGGTCGTTAGGTACTCATGGAGCTTGCACAGGGAGGCGCGGTCGTTGTGGGACATGGCAGTGTGTGCCATGCTAAAAACATTACTTTATTTCGTACTTAATACTTACATTGGGTTTTTACAATTATGCTTCCGCTAAACACTTAACTACGTTTGTGATTTGAAACACCTTTCATATTGTGTAGTTGAATTTTAGTTATTACTTGTTATGTTCAATATGATTGGTGGCTTGATCCTGGTCAGTCACGCCTCCAAGCGGTGATACTCCGCAAGTGGATTTTGGGGGTGAGACACACCCCCCTTAAAAAGGGTTTCGTCCCCGAAACCGAGTTACGTACCAAATAATGTAGGGTAGAGTCGTTGCATTTCCTCTTCAGATTCCCATGTGGTATCTGAACCCTTCTTGTGTTCCCATTTAACCCTTACTTGATTGATCTCTTTATTCCTTAAGGTTTTCACCTTACGATTCAAAATCGCAATGGGCTTCACCACATAGTTAAGGCTATCATCCACCTCGATGTCATCGTAGTGGATATAGGTTGTTTCATCCGCTAAACATTTCCGAAGATGTGACACGTGAAATGTGCTATGAATTTCGCTTAATTCCTCTGGTAGTTCAAGGCGGTATGCTACCTTTCCTACTCGTTCGACAATTGTAAACGGCCCAATAAATCTCGGGCTTAATTTTCCTCTCATTCTAAACTGGATAACCCCCTTCCACGGGGATTCCTTGAGCATGACCTTGTTGCCAACCTGAAACTCGATCAGTCTTCTCCTTTTGTCCACATACGACTTTTGTCTATCCTGTGCCACTTTTAAGTGTGCCCGACCACATCAATCTTTTCGTTAGTGGCTCGAACTATGTCTTTATGAGCGAGTTCACGTGGACCCACCTCACCCCAACACACTGGGGTCCAGCATTTCCTACCGTACAACATTTCGTACGGTACCATCTCGATACTAACATGGTAGCTGTTATTATAAGAAAACCCGACCAATGGTAAACAAACATCCCAACTACCTCCGAAGTCAATGATACATGCCCGTAGCATGTCTTCCAACATTTGTATTGTTCTGTCACTCTGTCCATCGGTCTGAGGATGGTACACAGTGCTAATGAACAGTTTGGTTCCCGTTTGCTCTTGGAATTCTCGCCAAAAATTTGAAGTGAATCGGGTATCCCTATCGGACACGATGGATACCGGTACTCTGTGGCGTGCCACTATCTCATTGGTATATACTTCGGACATCTTTTCTGACGTATAAGTCTCACGTATCGGGATAAAGTGAGCACTCTTTGTCAATCTATCAACAACTACCCATATCGCATCAAAACCGTGGTTCGTCCTTGGTAGTTTGGTTAACAAATCCATTGTAATGTGTTCCCATTTCCAAACCGGAATTTCCAACGGTTGGAGTTTACCGTATGGTTTTTGGAGCTCCACCTTGACCTGTAAACATGTCAAGCATTTCTCCATGTATTTCACTACATCTCTTTTCATTCCGGGCCACCAATAGTTTTGTTTCAAGTCGTTATACATCTTGGTCGCTCCTGGATGGGTGGAATAACGGGATTTGTGAGCTTCATCGAGTAGAAGCTTTTTAACTCCACATGTGTTAGGAACCCAAATTCTATTGAAACGTGTTTTCAAACCGTGGTTGCCTTCTTCGAGATCCTTAAATTGGCCAACAATTCTTTCCTTTTTCCAGTTTTCCACCTTCACTGCTTCAACTTGTGCTTCTCGGATTCTTTCTAGTAAGCCCGAGGTCACAATATGCTGCATTGATTGTACTCGTATCGGGGCATAATCTGCCTTTCGGCTCAACGCATCAGCCACTACATTGGCTTTCCCGGGGTGGTAGTGTATTTCACAATCGTAATCCTTGACCGTTTCCAACCATCGCCTCTGCCTCATGTTTAATTCCTTCTGACCGAAGAAATATTTCAAACTCTTATGGTCGGTAAAGATAGTACATTTTACCCCATACTAATAATGTCTCCATATTTTTAAGGCAAAAACCACTGCTGCCAGCTCCAAGTCATGAGTCGTGTATTTCTTTTCATGGATCTTTAGTTGCCTCTAGGCATAGGCTATGACCTTGCCTCGTTGCATTAAAACACATCCAAGCCCCGAATGCGACGCATCCGAATAAACCACCATGTCGTCAACCCCTTCCGGTAATGTTAACACCGGAGCGTGAGTTAACTTTTCTTTGAGTGTTTGGAAAGCTTTCTCTTGTTCAATGCCCCATACAAATCTATCCTCCTTGCGAGTCAATTTGGTCAATGGTAAGGCAATTTTGGAGAAATCTTGTATGAATCTCCGATAATATCCCGCGAGCCCTAAAAAGCTTCGGATTTCTGAGGGATTCTTTGGAGTACTCCATTTTGACACGGCTTCTACTTTTGACGGATCCACTAGTACCCAGTCAGCACTAATGATATACCCGAGAAACTGCACTTCTAGTAACCAGAAGGCACACTTTGAGAATTTTGCATACAGCTTTTCTCGTCTGAGTGTCTCTAACACTTCTTGCAAATGATACACATGCTCAGCTTCATTCTTCGAATACACTAAAATGTCATCGATAAATACAGTTACCGACTTATCCAGCATAGGTTTGCAAACCCGGTTCATGAGGTTCATGAAAGCCACGGGTGCATTAGTCAACCCAAAGGGCATTACGAGGAACTCATAATGCCCGTACCGCGTACGAAAGGCCGTCTTTGGTACGTCTTCCTCCTTGACCTTCAACTGGTGATAACCCAATCTGAGATCAATCTTTGAGAACCAACCCGCTCCTTGTAGTTGGTCAAATAGGTCACCAATTCTTGGAAGTGGGTATCGATTTTTCACCGTGAGTTTGTTTAACTCTCGGTAGTCGATACACATGCGCATACTGCCATCTTTCTTTTTCACGAATAGTACTGGTGCGCCCCACGGGGATACACTCGGTCGGATAAACCCTTTGTCGAGCAGTTCTTGGATCTGAGACATCAATTCTTGTAGCTCTGACGGCGCGAGCTGAACTCTACCTCCCGTTCTGGTGGTATTCCCGGTAAATCTTCCGGGAACACATCTTCATAATCGCATACCACCTGCACGTCTTCGACTTTGAGGGATCCTTTTTTCGACCCACTTGCGTATACTATATATGCCTTGCATCCATGTTTCATAAGTCTATGAGCTTCTAGCATGGTGCATACCACCGGGTTACCCCCTTTTTCACCGTATATCATAACGTGCTTTCCGCTAGGAGACGTCAGTTTTATTTCCTTTCGGAAACATGCCACCTTTGTGTGGTATCGTGACAACCAATCCATACCCACGATCACTTAAAATTCTCCCATCGACATCGGGATCAAATCTATTGTGTATTCTTCGTTGTCGATGCTCAATTTTCAATTTTCACACACATCACAAACGATAAAACTTTTGTTATTACCTATCTCTACTTCGAAAGGCATAGGTAATTTTGTTAGAACAAATGAAGGATGTCGAATAAACCCATATGAAATAAAGGATTTATTCGCACCCTTATCAAATAATACACGTGCAGGAATCGAGTTTATAGCAAATATACATGAAACCACTTCGGGTTCAACTTTTGCTTCTGTGACAGTCAAGTGGAAAGATCTAGCCTTTGCCTTCGGGGCTTCACCTTTCGTGTCTTGCCCGTCTTTCTTTCCTACTAGTTCAGGGCATTCTAACTTCTTGTGACCCGGTCGATAGCAATTGTAGCAAACCGTCACTTTTTCCGGGCATGATGAAGCCATATGCCCCGTTTTCCGACATATGGGGCAAGGTTTATCCTTGAAGCGACACTCGCCCTTATGACCCTTTCCGCAGATTTTGCAACTTGGCGACCCGACTTTTGCATCAGATTTCTTCCCCGCTTCATTCATCTGTGCTTTCTTATAGGGCTTGGATTAACATCATGAGCCCTTCGTTAGCCCTGTTCAACTTGCTTTTTCAATTCAATCTCCCGTTCCCGAGCAATATTTATGATTTCGGTAAGGGTCTCATATTTTGAAGGAGTCATAAACTCCCTATACTCGGCGCTCAACATATTGTAGTAATAATATATCTTATGTTCTTCATTTGTCACCAATTCATCACAAAACTTCATCTTATCGATAAACGTTCCTGTGATTTTGTCTATGGACTCACCCTTGTGCCTAAGTTGCGTGAACTCTTCTTTGATTCGATTAATAACCGCCTTGGGAGTGTGATGTTTAAGAAACAGCATCTTAAATTCATCCCATGTCATGGCCTTAGCCGCTTCACTTCCAATTTCTTTCTTTTTTGTTATCCCACCAGTCTTTCGCTTGACCCCTTAATTGACCCGTACCATAGGCTACGTAGTCATCTTCATCACAATGGGTCCTCTCGAATACCCCCTCGATATCGCTTAGCCATCGCTGGCATACTATTGGGTCTACCTCCCCATTATAGGCTGGCGGTTTGCACGCCATGAACTCTTTGTATGAACAAGGCTTTCGTCCTCCGGACTTTTCCTTTGCTAGATTGGCACTATCTTCCACTTTCTTGATTCTCTCGTCCACTACTGATAGAACCGTGTTTTGAATCTTATCGATAAAACCAGACTAACTATTTTCGATTGCATTTCTAACCTCCTTGGCAATCACTTCTCTCATTTGCTCGGTGACTCTCGGCACCGCATCATCGTTACTTTCATCCGCCATCGTTAATACTGAAATGTTTACATTAACAGTTAAACATTTCATTTATAACATATGATTTACTTGTTTTGATTTAATCAAGTTCATAACTTGATTCAACCTGTAACGCCCTGCGTTTTCATACTTTCTACATTTAGAAACCTTTGCTTGAAATTCTATTTTTAGAAACCTTGCGTTCTTGTAATCATTCTTTCGTCGCAATCATTTTAAAATACGAGACTTGAATCATAAATGAAAACTTGCATCTCTTTAAAATACGCGTCATACATACTTCTTACATAATTGTACATTTGTTGGTGAAACAATTTGATACATATTCGTGATGTTTACAAACATACGTTGAATTTATAAATATGTGACATACATACTTGATACCATGATTTCATACGATTCCTCTACTCAATTTTATTCATTTGATACTTGTGTTACCTTTAGTACATGTTAAGTATGCCTAAATACCCTAAAATGATCATAAAATACGTAATATATAACATCTAGACATGTTGCAAAACAATAAAACAAAAAAATAAAATTTTATTGTTCCTGACAAAGGCTTACGGACCGTAAGCCTCATACCCTTACGGTCCGTAAGGATGTCTGGCGGGCAGAAAATTCAAACAGCTCGCAAATTTGCACGAAATCCCAACTCTTTAACCCCACCAATCACCTCTAAACCCCCATTAAACACCTCCAATCAACCCTAACTCCTCCCCTATAAGTACCATGCCTTCTCCAAGCCTTTTTCCACTTTCACAACTCTCTAATCTCTCCAAAATCACTCTCAAGTTCTTGCAAATCAGAAATTCAGGCAGATTCATACACCTTTACAAAAGTGAGCATAACTTGCTCAAAACTCAACCAAATCACTTGATTCTTCTTCCTACTTGCTTGGACAATCATTGGGTTTGATTCCTTGATCTCTCCTTGGAGAAATCAGACCTGGAATTGCCCTAAAAATGTCCATAAACTTTCTGTTATGTTTTAAACTCTTTCAAACTTGTTTAAACTTATCAAACTTGAGTCTAACTCATCTCACACCTATGTCCTAATGCTTACAACCTATCTTATGGTTGGCTAGGCTTAAAAATAAAGCTGAGAAATGTGAAATCAGAGGTGTAAACCTCACATATTTTCTGTTCTAATTAGGGTTCTTAGCCCACAAGTCATGTTCGAGCTTCAAGCTTGATGAAGGAGTGATTATGGATCAACTTGGGTTATCCAACATAGAATCCCCACATGATTTGATGATTTCTCATAGTATAGTTGTTCTTATTATTGTCTTAATATTGTTCAAGACCCTCCTTGGTTGTTTTTACACCAAGTGTAGTGGTGAACACATAAGAGGTGCCTAAATGGGAGCTTGTTTTTCCTACCTCCTACATGACTTCTATGACACATTTGAGGTACCTAAATGAAGATTAAATCTTCTACCTCATGCTTGAAATACTTGTACTAAGGACTTATTAATATATACTACCTAGCCTAAATAATATCTATGTACATTCAAACCTTTGATGTTGAAATCATGTTCACTTGTCAAAGTAGTAGGACATCATCTAGGACCTAAACCTTGTTATGATTCTTATGAGTGTTCAACTCATGAAAACATTATTATAACCCTCGTGGTTACCAAGTGACATACAAGCGTTATGTGTTGAAGATGATTATGTTGATATAATACTTTCATGATGTTTTATTCCGAATCTCGACTCTAAGCATACTTGAACTTTAACCCTTATACATTCGGACTCTAAATCTCTACTCGTCAACAATTGGATAATCGAAAGGCATATGGAAGCCTTGTGAGTATACTCGTATTCCCCTCTTTTACTTTTACCACTTTTGGGGTGTAACATGTTTACTTATCAAAACTTACACATGAACTTTATGCTTAAACACATGAACATTCCTATAACATGCTTGTATACGTGATTGCTTGATACTTTAAACTTGGGTTGAGGACATTATGTGTTAAACTTATCATTAACTTCGTACGAGCCTAACCGTGACATATGTTGCGCTATAGGATTAACGACCCGCCCGTAGACTTGTGGTTATGTCATGAGCATCTTCCGTTTCATTATTGGTTTGATATGTTTGACACATGCCAAATTTATTGTTTATCTCGAATCACATGCTTGCTATGAGGAATTGTTTAAAACTTATCTTTTGTTATGTACGTACCAAACTTGTATACTCGCCTTTGCTTTTGCATTGAACTTTATTTTAAACATGTTACAGGTTGAGGGTGATGATGCTATGAAATGAAGTAGCGTTGATGCCTAGATACACATATAGACGTTTAGGTTTAATCGTTGTATCAATTTTGATTATGTTGTATTGTATTTCCCTTGAACTTGATGTTATTTGATTTCCTTGTAATGTTGACAAATGAATTATGAAATGAAATCGGTTTATTAAATATTGTCACCAATAGCGTTATCATGTCTCTAGCAATCTTCACACTTCGTCTCATCCCGATGTTTCCGCCATTGGTTGGGGTGTGACAGATTGGTATCAGAGCCATAACTATAGAGAATTAGGAAAAGTAGGAATGCTTTTACCTAGTCTATAGTTTTAGAGCCTTATTCGTATGTTTTGCTTGAACTACTACATGATACTTTATTTGTTTCTTATTTATGCTCTTTTAAACATGTATATCACTCGTGGGTAATATTCGACATGTTATTCTTATGCATTAATGCTTGTCTTATTATGTGTTAATACTTGTTTTGTTGTTCGATCCTTTACGTATTATTCTTGACCTATTTCTCTATGCAGTGGCGGATCTAGGATTCCGACCAAGCGGTAACGAAATCGAAAAAACGTCAAATTTTTCCAAAATTTACACTAAAAACGTCAAAATTTTTCCGGCCAAGCGGTAGCGGATGCCACCCCTTGGCCCATGGTAGATCCGCCCCTGTCTCTATGTGTTAATACTTGATTTATCATTTCATTATTTATGTACCATTCTTGAAATGCCATCTTACGTGTTTATACTTGTTTGCGTATTCCTTCGATATACACTTCCCTCATGCATTTTACTCGATATTTCTGAATCCGAAAACACTCATAACACACAAACGAGACGACTTCACCAAAATAGGCGTGAAACCCACAATTTGGTGAATGACTCTCAATCCTTCTACTTTTCTTTTCTTACACGAAATTCACCACCAAGTTAGGAGTGAAATCCTCACCTTGATGGAGAAATTCAAATTTTGAATTCTAGTGGAACCTCGTCAAAGTGTTGAAATCAAATTTTGACCCGACGAGTACCAACCACACTTAGGATACTAAATCGCCAAGTTAGGGGTGAAACCCGCACCTTGTCGACTAGTTCCACTCCTCGATCTTTTGTTTTCATAAATCCCGCCAAGTCTCGAGATTTCGATCGATTTGTGACATGTAGTAACCGGAAGGGTAAATACCGTTAACCGACTTGTCGGCGAGAGTATTTCACCTATTAGGCCAAAGCATGCTCCTCAAACTCGAAAGACTTTTCGACCACTTTGGTTAGTCAAAGTTCCGTTTTGGAACCATCCTAAATTTTAATCAAACATGTGCTCTACTATTTATTTTATACGACGCAATCTTTCAAATTCGAATTTACTTTCGACATTTTTTTTCTCACACACACATCATATTGAACCTTTCCATACATTTATACATATGCATGATTTCATATATTTTAAATTCGTATTCCTTGTAACGACGAGTGGGGACATATCATCGAGATAGGAGTGATTTCCTTACCTTGACGATTAACTCCACTCCCTTTTTCTTAAAAACGACCTCACCAACGAGTTAGGGGTGATTCCCTTACCTAGGTGATCGTTACCAAAACGTCTCTTCCAAATATCTTATTATGCAAACTCGATCATGTTTTATACCTAAATTATTTATCATTAATCAAAATACATACATATACGTATACAAAATACATTGTTTCATCAAGCGTACTTTCTATCCTACAATCTATTTTCACTCAACACATATACACGAGATTCTTATTCATGTCTTAAAACGTTTTATTACTCGAACTTCAAAACCTTACGAAATGCTACCTACCAATTTAATTGGTCCAATGAAACTCTTGCCCATGAACTTTATATTCAACTTAATCACTAAAACACGCACACGTTATATCATCATACTAGAGACTTCCGTTCTTAATCGAAATCAAACCAACATTTCTCAATTACTTATAGGATCTTGTAGATGTTATATGATCGTTTTACCATATACTCCTTTCAACATCAACAAATCATTTGCTAAAACTTTTAACAACCACTAAGTCCTTTTGTTAAATTTCTTTTCTAAGGAGCCTCGTTTTCACAAGAACCTCCTGAATTCATAATTTCTTGTTTGATGAAACGAATTTACTTTTTATCGAAAACCTTTTCCTACACCCATTTACAAACCACGTGGGCAAGAAGGCTTCATGGGGATCGATCACCTTCGGTTTACGTAAACTCTTTTGGAACAAAAGTAGCATTTCCATTCATTACAAAATACATTATGCTTGACCAATGAGTACTTTATATCCTCTTAGATATGCAAACTATGTTCTACCTTTCAAACCAAGCTCAATCTAATTTTTTTATTTCGATAAAATTTAACGTTGCTCAAACAACTATACATGCACATCATTTCAAGTGTTCTAGTTTATACCTCACGACTACTTCACATGTACTACTCAGTTTTGTTTCTTTTATACTCAAACCTCTTGATCTTATACGTATTTAAATTCATACTATATATAAAATCATTAACTCGTGCACTAATAGTCGCGATTTATACAATTTACATTGTACTCATATGTTACACTTATATTCAAATTTATATTCATATTCATATTCTTAGAATTATACTTACACTCACGTTCACACTAATATTCATATTCATGCTTACAATCATACATCCTACTTATACTCAAGTTTGTACTCACACATATACCCATTTTCATACACGTTATGCTCATACTCTTACTCATAACCATAACAATACATTTATGCTTATACTCATGGTTATATCATACTCATACGTCATATGTTTATGCATACATTCGCATGCGTGTCATAACTTACACTTATACTCATACTTATCTTTCATACATATTCATGATTCATACATTCGTGCCCGTACGCGAGCGGAATCCGAGGGATTCGCTTACGTGGGTCCTATACACACTTAAGCATGGACTTGCTTACATACTTTATTCTTATACGCACACATTCTTATTTTTTTAGTGTACCTACCCAAATTCGTACACAACTAGTACGAGCTATGCGGATCATGCGACGATCAATATAATCATGGGTGCACACGGGATTATAGTGATAGGCGTATGAGAACCATAGAATGTACTACTGTGTATGGTAAGACACTGAACGTAACATGGCACCGAATACGGAACGGACGTAATATGGTAAAAACATGGTGGATACGCCGTTGGTACTTCCTATATATAAGTGTTTTCACCACGTTACCAAACTTTCGTAAAACGTGTCACGAGAAATTCAGTGTTTTACAGACCTATTTAGACCTAATACAACTTTAGACAACTCACAAACGTATTATATCTGATTATCCACGACGAGACTTCATCCTTAACACGCTACATTCATCTATCCAACACTTCTTATACTTGCACTCTTTAAGAGTCATTCGTTCATTCTATACTCGTATCATTCTCCTTTATCCTTTTCTTTCATACAAACCTCATTCACAATCAAGCTTATTCAAACAATCGCATCCTAACTTATCTCATTACCTTTAAAACCATATTCCTATTCTTATTCCAGGTAAACATATTAGTAGGCCGTTAATACTTTATTTAAAGTACCAAACTTTCTCGTTCCACTCAAAAGGTAATTTTTACATGTGGTTTTACACTACCCTTAAAACCTCCTATGCAACCTACCTCACTCGTATTGATTACAAACTATTTTATTAAGACCTCCTTTGTAAATACAACACATTTGTAAAACAACTCCAAATCTAGCTATTCAAAATTGTTTTACCTATACACGTTCACCCATGCTTATGCCCCAAAACCATTTTAGCCAGACAATTCATTTTACAAACTTATTTTTATTCTCCCAAAATTTCATACTTTTCAAAACGTTTCAAAATTTCAAGTCTCAAACGTTTACCAAAACCCTTTAAGACGGTAAAGCCCTGCGTTTTCATACTTTCTACATTTAGAAACCTTTGCTTGAAATTCTATTTTTAGAAACCTTGCGTTCTTGTAATCATTCTTTCGTCGCAATCATTTTAAAATACAAGACTTGAATCATAAATGAAAACTTGCATCTCTTTAAAATACACGTCATACATACTTCTTACATAATTGTACATTTGTTGGTGAAACAATTTGATACATATTCGTGATACTTACAAACATACGTTGAATTTATAAATACGTGACATACATACTTGATACCGTGATTTCATACGATTCCACTACTCAATTTTATTCATTTGATACTTATGTTACCTTTAGTACATGTTAAGTATGCCTAAATACCCTAAAATGATCATAAAATACGTAATATATAACATCTAGACATGTTGCAAAACAATAAAACAAAAAAATAAATTTTATTGTTCCTGACAAAGGCTTACGGACCACCGTAAGCCTCATACCCTTACGGTCCATAAGGATGTCTGGCGGGCAGAAAATTCAAACAGCTCGCAAATTTGCACGAAATCCCAACTCTTTAACCCCACCAATCACCTCTAAACCCCCATTAAACACCTCCAATCAACCCTAACTCCTCCCCTATAAGTACAATGCCTTCTCCAAGCCTTTTTCCACTTTCACAACTCTCTAATCTCTCCAAAATCACTCTCAAGTTCTTGCAAATCAGAAATTCGGGCAGATTCATACACCTTTACAAAAGTGAGCATAACTTGCTCAAAACTCAACCAAACCACTTGATTCTTCTTCCTACTTGCTTGGACAATTATTGGGTTTGATTCCTTGATCTCTCCTTGGAGAAATCAGACCTGGAATTGCCCTAAAAATGTCCATAAACTTTCTGTTATGTTTTAAACTCTTTCAAACTTGTTTAAACTTATCAAACTTGAGTCTAACTCATCTCACACCTATGTCCTAATGCTTACAACCTATCTTATGGTTGGCTAGGCTTAAAAATAAAGCTGAGAAATGTGAAATCAGAGGTGTAAACCTCACATATTTTCTGTTTTAATTAGGGTTCTTAGCCCACAAGTCATGTTCGAGCTTCAAGCTTGATGAACGAGTGATTATGGATCAACTTAGGTTATCCAACATAGAATCCCCACATGATTTGATGATTTCTCATAGTATAGTTGTTCTTATTATTGTCTTAATATTGTTCAAGACCCTCCTTGGTTGTTTTTACACCAAGTGTAGTGGTGAACACATAAGAGGTGCCTAAATGGGAGCTTGTTCTTCCTACCTCCTACATGACTTCTATGACACATTTGAGGTACCTAAATGAAGATTAAATCTTCTACCTCATGCTTGAAATACTTGTACTAAGGACTTATTAATATATACTACCTAGCCTAAATAATATCTATGTACATTCAAACCTTTGATGTTGAAATCATGTTCACTTGTCAAAGTAGTAGGACATCATCTAGGACCTAAACCTTGTTATGATTCTTATGAGTGTTCAACTCATGAAAACATTATTATAACCCTCGTGGTTACCAAGTGTCATACAAGCGTTATGTGTTGAAGATGATTATGTTGATATAATACTTTCATGATGTTTTATTCCGAATCTCGACTCTAAGCATACTTGAACTTTAACCCTTATACATTCGGACTCTAAATCTCTACTCGTCAGCAATTGGATAATCGGAAGGCATATGCAAGCCTTGTGAGTATACTCGTATTCCCCTCTTTTACTTTTACCACTTTTGGGGTGTAACATGTTTACTTATCAAAACTTACACATGAACTTTATGCTTAAACCCATGAACATTCCTATAACATGCTTGTATACATGATTGCTTGATACTTTAAACTTGGGTTGAGGACATTATGTGTTAAACTTATCATTAACTTCGTACGAGCCTAATCGTGACATATGTAGCGCTATAGGATTAACGACCCGCCCGTAGACTTGTGGTTATGTCATGAGCATCTTCCGTTTCATTATTGGTTTGATATGTTTGACACATGCCAAATTTATTGTTTATCTCGAATCACATGCTTGCTATGAGGAATTGTTTAAAACTTATCTTTTGTTATGTACGTACCAAACTTGTATACTCGCCTTTGCTTTTGCATTGAACTTTATTTTAAACATGTTACAGGTTGAGGGTGATGATGTTATGAAATGAAGTAGCGTTGATGCCTAGATACACATATAGACGTTTAGGTTTAATCGTTGTATCAATTTTGATTATGTTGTATTGTATTTCCCTTGAACTTGATGTTATTTGATTTCCTTGTAATGTTGATAAATGAATTATGAAATGAAATCGGTTTATTAAATATTGTCACAAATAGCGTTATGATGTCTCTAGCAATCTTCACACTTCATCTCATCCCGATGTTTCCGCCATTGGTTGGGGTGTGACACAACCGTTCTTGTTTCATGCACTTCGCGTGTTTGAGTGAGCTTACACACTCTTTTCATGCATGTCAGTTCATGTTTCATTTCTATATTCTCTAAATCTACTTAAAACAATTAACTCTTACCGGATACTTGATCAAGCTACTGAACACACTTTATTGACAACCCTTAGCTCTGATTACCAACTTGTAATACCCAACTTAAAATAACGAGATTAATGATACAAGACATGCATTTAGTACTAAAATTTCGAGTTTACAAAAACTTTCATGATTTTCAGACCATACATGATCATAATATTCGAGTTAAAATCCTACTAATTAAACATACAAGACATGACTTCAAGTGTTTACATATTACTTAAAACAAAATAGATCAAGTGCGGAAGCTTTGTTTAGTGCGTTCGGTTCTTGTCAATTGCTTGATCGCCATCCGGATTTAGTTCCGTCATCACCTACAGTCAAAACCATGTAAAAGATTAGTTTTGACACCTTAGAAACAAGTATGATTAAGTTCCATGTTCAAACAATTCAAAAACAACAAAATTCTAGTGTTTTGAGTGGTTGCGTCGCGCGACGGAGATGAGGATCAGCGGTCGCGTGCCGCCACCACCGTCGCGTCACGCGATGGCTATCTTGTTTCGCCGTGGCGTAGCGCCATGGTGTGTTTTTGACAGAAGGTTGCTAGCTGGAGCTGCAAATTAGCCCAGCACCATTTTTATCAATTACAAACTTTAAATCGACATAACTTTTGACTCGTCCGTTTTAGCCGATTCTTTTTCTTACGCGACCGTAATTTAATTACGGACGCATTTATTGACACCATTTACATAAAATTTCAGTTTTAGAACTATTGGTCTTTAATTCGGCTCCTTGCTTATTCGACCCGTTTGTCTACATGTTCAACAACTTGTTTTATTGTCAACACATGTTTACAACCAATTTACCCAATCCCGGGTTTTCCGACTATGACGTTTCGCTCCCCTCCCGAGGGTTGCTTACGCAATAATCATCACGCTTGTTCAAGGATTTAAACATGCTTTTTAACACTATTTTCAAGCATAAACTTCAACTTGTTTTGACCCGTTTGGATGCCGAATGGAGACCACCATTTCAAAACATTCCAACTTTATTTCTAACACATGATTTGACCTGTTTTATTTGTCTATGGCATTTCGTCGTTTCCGCAACTTAACGGGCTTTCTTGTTTGCCAAATTTCAATACAACAAGCTAAAACTATCAATTAAACATAACGTAACGAAACCATAAGTCGCGTACCTTCAAAGTGCACCCTTCAAGCGTGTATCACCTCCGGCTTGTCCACTTGACGATCCGGATTCTTTACCTAAAGAGTTCCATTCACAATCAATTTTGAACTCTTTTATAATCAATAACGGACAATTCATTGTGATATTCAAATCTGCGTTTTTTTGTCTGATTTTTAACATTTTATTCCTCACTTAGGCGTTTCAACAAACACCTAGCAGGTCAGATTCTTACATAATCATTACTAGGTTCTTGACATGTTATTTCCATCTACATTCACTTCAATTAGGCAATTTGCACAAAATTTCAACATCAATAATACTAAATTTAACACATGAATTCGGTTTTCACTAGAATAGTAATCTCAGTCCTAGTGTTTATCTAGTCTCTACAAACCCAATAATCACCTACAATGGTGATTATAATCTCTACAATTATCATACTAAATTTTAACAAGAATTCATCTTGGGTTTTATCCCTAAACATCATGTTACTTCTAATTTTATCCATGCAACATATATTCAAGCTCAATTTTTGATTTTCTCATTTAACCTAAAACTGAACTTGAATCAAAATACCAAAATTTTGCATACCTTTTGATCCCTGCAAAGAGGTGATCACTAATTCGTGTTTGAAACTTGATTTAGAGCAGATTTAGGGCTTCAATTCGTGAATTTTGTGTGAAAACTAGGGTTTGAAGGAAGCTCCTGGTCGCCCCTTTCTTCTGTACGATCTAAACACACACACACATGTGTGTGTTTAGTGTGTTAATTATTATTTTAAGCATTAGAGATTCAGTTTTTACCAATTTAGTCCCTCAACTTTAATCTAACTTGAAAGGTAAGTGTTTTAGCCTTATTGTAAGTCACTTCTAGACTTGTAACTAACTGGGTTATAAATTCCTAGTTAGTTGATTCTTGTTTGATTAATTCTTTATAATGAAATATAAAGTTTTGTATTTTTGGGGTGTTACATAACCCGGTTGTTTTTTTTTAATTCAACTTTATTTTCAGAATTAAACCGCAAATGAAAAGCCATATGGTTATTCTAATTTAAAAAAAATTCAAAAATCCAAAAAAAATATAAAAATTAAAAATTCCAAAAATATCTTGTAATCACTCATTATCTACCCGTTTGTCTTGTTGAATACTTGTTTTGAGATATAGCAGCTGCGGGTGGTAGTTCAGGAGGTGGTGGTAGGGCCCGTAAGAGGGTTCCAGGTCAGATGTTGCAGGATCATCCAGTTTTGAAAATAGATGCTAAGGATCCGAGGTTGAGAAAATCATTTATAGAACCGCTACTGAACGGATTCCAATATGCAAAGTGGATAACACAGCTGACCATCCGATACTACAGTTTGAGCTAAAAACTCATGAATGGAAAAAGTATGATAAGCTTAAGGATACAGATTTGTTTCAGCATAGAGGCATCGATTGGGGTTGGTTAGATGAGATAGGCTCTAGACAGGAGGTGTTGGATCTCTTGGGTCCAAAGTTGAGAATGATGTTAGATTGTGCTCTAGACCAATATGAGGAGTTAGTGTTGGAGTTCCACAGTACGTGGAAGCATAAAGAAGGGAAATTTGCTGATGATAAAGGGATATCGTTTAGTCTGGGTAGGCGAGTGTTTGAGATTAACATGCTCGGTTCGCGGTTGCTTCGGGTTTCTATACAAAGGAAGAGGTTAAGCAGCCCAGTTTTGTTACTAGTTTGAGAGGAGCATACTCTACTGATAGAGAGTATAGTGTAGGAGTGGCAGAGTTACGCCGTTTTTGGAGCACCATTTCCACCCGTTTGCATTGACGAACCTGATCACTTCGGTTCATAATCCGATATATAGATATGTGTTGAAAATATTGTCGACTACTTTAGTAGGGCGGAAATCGGGTGAGAACAA
>JARYGA010011481.1:0-47977 GCA_030545235.1 Helianthus tuberosus | reverse complement strand
AAAAGCCGATGGTCGTGGGGCTTCGGCACACGAGCGGATCGTGGTCGAGACAATAGTTGGTTTACTTCCAGTTGAGAAGCCTGCAGTGCCGTTAAGTTTTCTTTTCGGGCTTTTGCGGGCCGCGGTGATGCTTAACTGCATGGGGACGTGTCGGCTTGATCTAGAAAGGCGAATCGGGTCTCAGTTAGATTCAGCGACACTCGATGATCTTTTGATCCCGTCTTTACGGCATGCAGATGACACGTTGTTTGATGTCGACGCGGTTCATAGGATTTTGGTTAACTTTTCGCAGCAAGATGATAGCGATGATGAAATGGAAGATGGTGATGGTGGTGATGGTTCGGGGTTTGAGTCCGATGAGCCCGATTCGCCATCGCAAACGGCTTTAGTCAAAGTCTCGAAGCTGGTTGACAGTTATCTTGCTGAAATCGCCCCGGAAATAAACCTTAAACTTTCCAAATTCATTGCTGTGGCTGAAAGTTTACCCGCGCATGCTCGCACTGTTCATGACGGTCTGTATCGATCCATTGATGTTTATCTCAAAGTACGTATATTTCATGTTTATACTCCCTTAGTTCATAAAAACATGCATCTTGACTTTTTTTGGTCAAACTAGTACTTTCCTAGATGAGGTTGCTATCAGTTTGACACTAAAAAGTCAAAGCTTACATTTTTTTCTGTCATTTTCATAAAAGAGTAAAATGCCATTTTTGTCCTTTATGTTTAGCCAGTTTTGCGACTTTCGTCCAAAGGTTTGTTTTTCCGCATCTGAATCCAAAATGTTTGAAATCTTGCCATTTACATCCGGCTCGTTAACTCAATCCATTTTTCTCTGTTAAATCAAGGGTATTTCCGTCTTTTTTGTTAACTGAAAGGGCAATTCGGTCTTTTTCCCTTTATATAAAAAGACCGAATACCCCTGAAAAAGACTAAATTGCCGTTCAAATTAACAAAAAAGACGGGAAATACCCTTAACTTAACGGAGAAAAATGGATGGAGTTAACGAGGCAGATGAAAATGGCAAGATTTCAAACCCTTTGGATCCAGATGCTGAAAAACAGACCTTTGGACGAAAGTCGCAAAACTGGCCAAACCCCAGGGACGAGAATGGCATTTTACTTTCCGTAAAATTAAGTGTTTCAGACTCATATGACTGACTATACAAGGCTTTATCAGAATTAGACTTAAAGAAGCTTTGAAAATGCATGTTTTGACTTTCATGGTCAAATAAACTTATCAATTTCAAGGTCAAATGTTAACCATTTGACATCAAAAGTCAAACTATACAGTAATAAAACAACCTGCAGGCTCACCAGGGTCTATCAGAATGTGAGAAAAAGAAGCTATGCAAACTGATCGATTTCAACAAACTATCACCAGAAGCCGGGGCCCACGCTGCACAAAACGAACGCCTTCCTCTCCAATCAATTGTTCAAGTCCTTTACATCGAGCAACTGAGGCTCAGAAACGCCTTATGCTGCAACAATTTTGATGACAACCCAAAACCGCCACCGCACTACCAGTCATGGCGGATCAACAGCGGCGGTCTCAGTGCTGCCATGTCTCCGAAAGACAACTATGCGTCATTGAGACGCGAAAACCGGGAGTTGAAACTTGAACTGACTCGGTTAAGAATGAGATTGAATGATTTTGAGAAAGAACATGTGTGCATGAAGAGGAGTATGGAGAAATCAAGCTCGCATAATTTCATGAGTAGTTTTTCGAAGAAGATTTCGAAATTGAATCTGTTCGGGCTTAGTTCTTCTTCAAGAGGATCAAGTTCTCCATCTAGGCATTCCCAAAGAACTGATTCTAAGGTAACAGTGAGGACAGAATGAACCAAGTTTTCAAGTATTTTTTGTTTTTTTTACTTTTATTTTATATTTACAATGCAGTTTCCATTCTTAAGTTTTGTATATATGTGGTGTTGACTTTTCCCTATCTAGTATCGGTGTTGACTTTTATTTGACCAAAGACTCTTTAAGAGCATTCCCAACAGTCCACACTCCACCATATCTCTTCATAATTTTAAAATTGGATTACTTTCATATATACTCTTACAAACGTTAATAATTTCATATATACCCAACCAAAACTAAAAATATCATATATACCCTTACAAAGTACTTAAAATATCAAATATATCCAATTCATTAAAAAACAAAGTTTTCGTATAATCTTTTAACTTCATATTTTTATATAACACATTGTTAGCTTAAATTTGTTTTTACCCATTTTTATTTTTATTTTTATCCATACACAATACTATATGACATATATATACTTAAGCTAAGTAAATTATCCTAGAAATGAGTAAATATAATATTTGAAGTTAAACGTCATATATGAGATTGCAAAGTTTTAGAAAAATATGTGTAAAATTGTCACCTATTTAATTGTTTTTAATGAATTGGGGTATATATGATATTTATAATTTTGCATAGATATATATGATACTTTGCAAGTTTGTAAGGGTATATGAAATTGCCGTCTAAAAATCATCTTTTTTCACTCCACAACAAAAACACCAAATCTACACTACACCCTATTTTTATAAATTGAAAAATAGCTTTTTATATATAAAAAGCTAATATTCATCTTCCCTTGTGAGTATATAAAAACAAGAAATATAATAAAATAAATGTTTGAGGTAAAACAAGCTTCATTCCAGAGCTCTAACAGCTCGAGCATATCAGGTAAAACAAGCTTTAAAATATGTATATAGGTTACAAAAGATATTTAAAAGAAGTACTTGTATTACCAACTTAAAGTCACCATAATCAACAATCATTTCATCAATTAACTCAAAAACATTTTCAAGATATAAGAAACAAGAACAACTCAGATTCTTAAACAACAGAACTAAAAGCCACAAGTTTGAAATACCCAGATCATTATATCATGATGATCTTACTGTGCTTTTGTATAGAATCGGATCCCAACCGCAGCACCCAAGATCACTAATGGAACCAAGAATTGCAGAATCTTGATGATGAACTCGGGCGTTTTGTCTTGGTTGTAATGAGCCTGGTTTGGAGGCTTGTACTCAACCTTTGAGGGGATTGTTGCTGTATCTATATCGCCAACATAAAATTCATCCATCATGGCTTTAGCAGTTGAGCTATGGCCTACATCTTCAAAATCATCAGTTGCGTCTTTTCCTGCAAAAGTTCACAACAAGTACACGTTCTTTCAATTCATGATACCAATCATCAATTCAACAGTCGAGCTTGTGTACTCAATTTGCGTCTTGTTATATGTTTCTAGCTCATTTGTGTACTCAATTTAAAAAAGATGTTAAGACTCGGCAGAGCTTAAAATAACTTAAATCAAGTTTCCATCGAATTATTTGTAGCCCTAGTTTTATATGCTATCAAAGCTTCCACCATAATATTTAGTAATAGTATGCAATCTCCAAACTAAGTTTCAAAACATTCATATGGTAGATAACAAATTCTACAATTTAATTTACTGCCCGTAACTACGAACTGACAACTATAGACTATAGTTATCAGATCGTAGAGAGCAAAACTAACAAACCTAAGGCACCTGATTCAAATTACCCCTGTTCTTTAGTTATAGTTATAACCATCTTGCCATCATTGCTAATATTCAAGTATACCCTTGGCTTATACTATACTAGTAAAATTTGAAATATAAACGCAAAATCTGAGTGTTGTACCTGTAGCAGACAACAAAACGTCATCGCCTCCAGGATGATCCTCCAAAAACTTTGTCACATCATAGACCTGCACCAACACATTAAATCACAACCTGATTGAGACAACTTAATGCATCATGCTCTTTATTATATATAAAGGCTTTAATTTTCGAACACAACAATTATGCGGTTCATTAATTTGTATGCATCCCTGGTTAATGTTATCATCAGAACACTTGTTTCGTTATTACATCAAGATAACCAAGGAAACAAAAAATGGAGAAAGCCGAAAAACTGTCAGCATAGTTGTCCAATCGGCATCATCATATTCTTTTATAATTAAATTCATGAAGTAATAATCATAATCAAACTCTACCCAAGATGGGGTTCGTTTATATGCTTCTGAGGTGGTGTGTATTTAAGCTGATTATTGTGGTTTATATCTAGAATTGTAATTTGAGCCGGGGGTCTCACTAGAAGCAGCCTCTCTATTCCTACGAGGTAGAGGTAAGGTTGTCTACATCTTACCCTCCTCAGACCCTACCTTAGCTTTGCTATTGGTGGGATTTACTGAGTATGATGATGATCTAGAATTGTAACTTAAGGGGCGAGCCTTGGAACAACGGTAAAGGGGGTTGCCAGGTCACGTGTTCAAGTCGTGGAAACAGCCTCTTGTCAAAATACATAGTAAGCATGCGTATATCAGGCCCAACTTGACCCAGCCCCGCGTATGCAGGAGCATTGTTCACCGGGTTTGCCCTTAATATCTAGGATTGTTTCAAACCATAATACAAACTATACTTTTTTATTTGCAGACTCTAAAAATCTAACATATTTGGTCCTTTAACATCATCAGAACATATTAGTGATCTTAATTATGACCCAAGAAAGACTTTTCTTAAAATTGTATTGTTGAGGATTAATTTATTATGTATCTGATAAACAAATAAAACTCCTTTATCTGGATAAAGACATATAATTTGATGCAACAACTACCAATAATTAACTTTAAAAAGTCAAGCAATCAAATTCACCATCAAGAATCAAACCCACATAAATTAATTACACATAAATAACTACAACACATTAAACAGATTAAAATGAAGTCAAAGAAGCAAGCAAAATGAATGAATAATGAATCCAGCTACCAACCACAATTGAAATTTAAAATAAAGTGAAAGAAAAAAGATGGCAAGTAATAATGAAATGTGGATATACCTTGCCGTGGACGATGAGCCAGCAATCTTTGGGAGTGTTGTGCTCAGCAACCTCCTTCAGGTTATAGACTTTACCCATTGAGTAGATCTGATCTGAGCAGCACAAATTGAGATCTGTGAACAACCAAGCCCTTATAGAATTGGTGGTGTGGTGGGTTGTGGAAGATTTAGGTGTATAAATTTGAGGGGGGTTGGTGAGGAGAGGGACGCCAGTGGACTTAAAATTCTATGTGTGGGGTTGGTGAGATGGGAGAAGTAAAAAACAGGTGGCGCTTCCCATCTAGGGGTGTTCACGATCCGATCCGATCCGATCGAGGGTATGCTCATGCTCGGATTGAATTATAACCGATCCGATCCGAGCGGATCAAATTTGTAAAACCGATCGCAAAAGTGATGCTCATGCTCGGATTGAATTTTTCGAGCGATCGTCGAGCGATCTTCGATCGATCTTCGAGGCGACGAGGCCTGAAACAAGTCCGACGAGGCGACGAATAAAGACATACCGATTGAAGCCTGAAACAAGTCCGACGATTAATTAACAAAAAAACATACCGATTGAAGCCTGAAACGATTAATTAACAAAAAAACATACCGATTGAAGCCTGAAACAAGTCCGACGAGGCGACGAATAAAGACTGGAGCGAACAGAAACAAATATTTAACGATTATTGAAGAATGAATGGATACATATATTTAACGATATGTTGCAGGAACTGAAACAGGAGCGACTAACCTTTTAGGAGACACTTGAGCCGATGATTGTCCGATGAATTGAGTCGGAGACACTTGAGCCGATGATGAATTGAGTTGGAAAAGGAGACTGAGAGTCGACGGAGACACTGAGCAGTTGAGACTTGAGAGCGGCGACTGAATGAGTGAATTGTTATAGGAAATAGATTTAGGGTTAGATTTTTATACTAAATATGGGCTAATATTATTTGGGCTTTTAATTATTTTAGGCTATTATATTTTTTGGGTTTTTAATCTATAAAATATAATATATATATATATATATATATATTAATTATTAATAAAAATAATTCGAGCGAAACCGAGCGATCGTCGAGCGAGCGGAGCCTTGCTCATGCTCGGATTGAATTTGAATCGAACCGATCCGATCGGCTCATTTACAAACTGAGCGGGAATCGAGCGAGCATTTTTCGATCATTTTTCGAGCGATCGTCGAGCGATCTTCGATCGTCGAGCAGTTTGGACAGCCCTATTCCCATCCATGGCTGCAAACGAACCCAATAAAACTTTTTCTTAAGAAGTATGTGTGTTCACAACCGTCCACGAACACTTAGGGTGAGAGGCACTCCCCTCTCAGGGAGTCCCCTCTCTTACGCACACCCAATCAGGTTATGCCACGTCAACTCCCCTCTTAAACTCCTCTCACACCCCAATTTGATGGCGGCACTCCCCTCTTAGGGGACTTTTTATTTTATTTTATTTTTTTTGTTTTTTTTATTTGTTGTAATTATGCATGTTTATAAATTAAAAAAATATTAATAAAAATTAAATAAAATTTAATAAAAGACATTTCATTAAATTAAAAATAAAAATTACATTTAAACGAGAAAAATAAAAATTACATTCAAACTAGAAAAATATAAAAACAAACTACTCGTCGTCGGAACTCACTTCAAGGTGAGGTAGATCTAAACGTCCGAGATGCTCAACGAGATCGTGTTTTAGTCTCCAATGCGTTTCTTCGTCAATGAGCTCGCTATAAGCTGTATCATCGAAGACGGGTTCGACTGGAGGATCTTGAATGTGTACCGGTGCTATCGCCCTTCCGTCGTCTTTTATAATCATGTTATGTAAAATAATGCACGTATACACGATGAACCTTATCTTTTTCACCGTTTTGGAACGCATTGGACGATTTAGTATTCCCCACTTCGCCTTTAACACACCAAACGCCCGTTCCACATCTTTTCTTGCGGCCTCGTGTTGCCTCTTGAACTTTTTTTCATTCGGGATGTGAGGATATGGAAAAGACTTCACAAACACGGACCAGCTAGGGTAGATCCCATCAGTAAGATAATACCCGCGTTTGTATAAGTGGTCGTTCACCTGAAATGGACAATTTGGCGCCGTTCCGTTTCGTTGAGTAAGAAATAACGGAGATTGTTGGAGCACGTTGATGTCGTTTTGTGAACCCGCCGGGCCACAAAAAGCATGCCAAATCCACAAATCTTGAGACGCCACCGCCTCTAACATAACCGTCGGGTATTGATGATCGCCTCTCATATATTGTCCACGCAATTCTGTGGGGCACATTCTTCAGACGAAGTGTGTACAATCCAGACTACCCAACATACCAGGTAGGTGATGTCTCTCCTCATGAGCCTGATACAATAGCGCAACGTCGTGGCTCGTTGGTCTACGTAAGAATTCACCGGCATACATTGTACAGACCGTCTCGCAGAAATATTCAAGGCACTCACGAGAGGTCCTTTCGGCCATATTTAAATACTCGTCGTTTTCGTCTGGTGGGTTACCAATTGCAAGTTGTTTAATCGCAGAAGTAACCTTTTGCAACGGCGTGAAACTTTTCTTCATTCTCCCGTCCAAGCCCTCTTGAAACCACTCGTTATTCGCTTTCACGTCACTAACAATTTTTAGGAACAAAGACTTGGACATACGAAACCTCTGACGAAAAATATCGGCATTAAATTTTGGATTTTCTACAAAATAATCGGCCATGAGTGTTTCGTGGCCACCCTCACGATCTTGACGGACATTTTTTTTTACTAGACGATGTCGTGTCTAGTAGCTCCGCTTGTTGGATGAGATTTTGGAAGAAAATTAAACTACTATCGCTTGACGAAGAATCTTCATCGTCGGGAAAGTCGGGTAGGGGAAAAAATGGGAACTTGGAATCCATTTTTTTTAAAGATTGGTTTGGCTTTGTGTTGAATTTGATAGATTTTTAGAGTGAGTTTGAGAATGGGTGTGGTAAAAAATTAGATTAAGTTGGTTATTTATATTGTTAAAATTGATTTTTTTTTAAAAGTGACCGTTGCCCAACGTATACCATCGATCCTTGTACCTTCCTTGTTCGGTGAACTCACCCCGACCCCCCTCCCCGAATTCACTCACCGCAGGGATGGCGGCGGTGTTCCCGCTGGGGGAATTGGGTCACCGAGGCCACTCCCCTCTGGTGCCCCGTATACCCTTATCGAACGAGATTTTATGTTCGTGTTTGTTTGTTAAGGAAATGAACTTGTTCGTGTTCGTTTGTGTTTGTTTGTTAAGAAATATATGTGTTCGCTAACCGTTAACAAACACTTATCGAACGAGATTTTATATTCGTGTTTGTTTGTTTGTTTGTTAAGGAAATGACTTGTTCGTGTTTGTTTGTTAATTTTAGACAACAAACAAAAGCAAACGTTGACGAACACAAATGAGCACAAACTAAAGGTCATGAACACAAATGGAAACAAACGAACACAAACAATCGTTCATGAATGTAACGCCCATATTTCTTACTCCGAAAAAAGTATTATTATTTACAAAATTCGGACATGACCCGTTCGTATAATGAATGATTCCCTGTAAGACCAACTTGTAAGAACTTAAATATGACACAGCGGAAAATATGAGCCCAAAAATTTCTTTCTTATTTAGACACATTACTTATTTAAAGACTCAAATACAAATGATAAACATTTACAAAAAGGGATTTACAATAACCACATTAAATTAACGCTTCAAGACAATACATATTTCAAACTATGTGGCCGTTCTTCCCGTACAATCCTTGATTTGCGGCTCGATCAACGCATGCTTATCTTCGATAGTAGTGGTAGAGATCTGTGCAATACCTGTGAACATCACATACAATTTAACCATTAGTCATTGACAACATCATACTACATTATTCTCACGTAATTAAAATTCGTATAACATTCAAGAATAAAAACTTTGATTCATTTGACTATCCTCTCGAATTCTCTTGTTCCGAGTACGGCTTCAATTTCATAAGAATCTGACGTTCTCACTCCTGCATTACATTCCAACCTCAAATGCATTGTTAGTAACGTAAATTCTCAAACGTATGTACTTATGCATGCACACATACTTACATACATACTTACACACGTACATACATACACACACATCTACATACCTATATACATTCGAACATACCTACAAACATGTATTCATACGTACGTGTTTCGTTCAAGTTCTCGCATACATTTACATATAATACTCGTCCAACTTAAATACATTTGTCTATCATTCCCTTACATCAGTTACACATGACTTAGACTTGGAGTTATAACTCATAAACAACCAGGAAACACTCGAATTCATGTTTGGAAGGCTCGTCGTAGACCACGGTTAGTATACCGAAGCTTACGATACATAACTCAACATAATTAACAATTTTCAGCTTTTGAAATAGTTTTGCGCGTAGACAGAACCCCGTAGACAGGAAAATAGGGCGTCAGACAAAAACTGAAATTGCACATGGCGTCGGCGACGGCCCATATGGGCGTTGGCGACGCCCTCTCGTTTTGACATTTTACTGTTGTGTTGTTTTCGTCGTTCGAACGCAGTAAAACTAGCATAACTTCTAAACCGTTAGCCCGTTTGACCTCCCGTTTCTTCCTACATGCTTGTAAATTCACATTCTATCATATGAACTTGATATCCAACATCCAGGTTAAGGAAATTCCTAACTTACACATTTTCGGCTTATTATGCATTTATGAATTATTCAACACATTCATTTTATTTATTTATTTATTTATTTATTTTATCAAACAACTCCTATGTCCATATACAAAGCTCACATAACATTATAACTATAACACCCTTACATTATCCGGGGTTCCGAACATGGGGTTTATGAACCCGATTCCTATTATGCGTTAGGCTTATGCATCTCGATAGATTTTACGCAAATAAGCTTTATTAACACAATTTCCATACATGAAATTGTTCCCATTATCCAAAACTCGAAACCAAGTCTTTTATCCATTACCCGGTTATACTATCGTCGTCATTACTTAAGTGAATTGTTTTGTAATGAAACAAATCCTCATTTTGACCCGTTCATATTATTGTCAAACAACTCTTTTGCTTAGGGTCAAAAGCTAGATCTTTTGACCATTAACCTAAGTCTCCATTCTCAGTTAATGCACTTATAAGCAACATTACCTATTACCCGGTTACAATACCGTAACCAATACTTAGACAATCATTCCGACATATCAATGCTACCTCTTATTGATCCATTCAATCTACTTAGCTAACCTCAACGACTTCATACAACCATAACCGTATATATATATCCCAATCGTTATTATGCTCAATAAAACAAATGCTACCTTACTTAAACATAATCCGAAGTGAATCCGAAAATCACTTACCTTATGCGTCCATTTTCGAGCTCGTCTTCTTGCCTTCCTTTAACTCGTTAGCCATCCGTGCTTGAGTCCTTGCCAATGTAAATTCCTATTCTTTCATACCATCATTTTCATAACTTGTTAGTTTGCATGTTCATCCATGTCGATAATCATTTCAAATTCTTAGTTGCATTACTTTCATTAGTCAATCAATCATTCACTAACATGCATAGCTCAATTCACTGAAAATAGGCTGTTTTGGGACGTCCGTTTACTGTACTTATGAGCTTTCAAAAATTACGATCTTTCTATGTGACGTGCCCCTCGGAGGATTTATCCTTGTGTTAAATTTTTAGAGTCTAACTCTCTACCAAAAATTTATAAAAATTCATTTACTAAGCTGCAATCAGATTCGTCACTTCTGACTGCAGCTTACGGAAAAATTCATTTAAAATTTCTCGTTCATCCGATTGACGAAATTCCAGTTGGAGACTTTTGGAATCATCTAAAGCTACCTACAATAAAAATTTGAGATCATAACTCAATTCCCAAATTAAGTTATAGCATTCGTAATGGGCTGCAAATTCTGCCAGAAAACGCAACATGAACCTTCGATACGGAAAAATTCATAAAACGTTCATTTTTTGTCGAAACAATGCAATTTCAGTTGGGTTTGAAAGGTTTTTCCTGGAAGTTCATCAAAAACTCAATAAACATCAGTTTTGACCAGATATGACCCGGTTACAGCCAATTACATTCGGCTATAACTTTCTGGACAGATTCTATTTCATCAAATCTCTTCTAATAATCTCACATAAGCATTTCATCAAACACTTGGTGTGCATACCCCTAATTAAGCATAGTGTACAAGTATCATATACATAACTTGGCCAATTCATGTCAATATCATCAAGAACATCAAACTCAATAGAATTTCACATAACTTTTCTTCAAATGGGTTTTGCTACAAAACAACCAAAATGCTAAAATTCAATCATCAATTCTGATCCTATTTCGTAATCCTAACTTTATTTCACAATTTTCATGTCATACATTCATGATGGGTTAAAACCCACTTCTTACAATTTATCGAATCATGAAATTGAACTTACCACTCTATTGGGTAGGTTAAGCTATTCGAAAATTTGAGGGCATGCAGTCGATTAGCTTCTAATCTCCTTGTTGATTTGATGAATCTTGAAAGAACAAGGGTTAACCCTTGTTTCCCCTTCTGTGGTCGATCCCTAAACACGCACCAGAGTGTGTGTTTTGGGTTTAAACCCTATTAATCCTTTTAATTACAATTTTTCACATTAACCCCCTCCTAGTTTGATAGGTATTTAATTTAGGCATTTTCCATGATTTCAACTATTATTTATTACAATTCAGCCCCTCTTTAATTCCTTTATTGTCATTTTGCATATTTTTTTTATTCTTTTCAAATCTTCCCTTGTTTTTACTAAACTTAATTAGTTAAGTTAATCAATAAATAATTTATCATGCATTTTTTGGGTGTTACAATGAACAGAAGATATAATACACTTATACTTACACTTATTAGATATTTAATTTGTCGGAATTTTGAAGTATTTAAATAAATATAAAAACTAAAAACACTAATGAAATATCGAATACAAACGAACATGTTACCGAACGTTCATGAACAAAAACGAACGAATACGACCTCTTTTCATGTTTGTTTATTTAACTAAACGAACAAAATTTCTTGTTCGTGTTCGTTTGTTTAATAAACGAATGAACACAAACAAAGTTTCCACCGAACGGTTCACGAACTGTTCGCCGAACGTTTGTTTCGTTTGCAACCCTATCCATTCCACCAAATTGTGTTAGTGGAGTTTTTATAATATCTAGAGTATAAAAAATAGTTATGAGTGGAGGAAAGATAAAATGTTACTGTTCATCTCTATATTTGAGGTGACACTGTTCACCATCTATAATTTTTTAATAGAGTTAATTGCCCGGATGGTCCCTGTGGTTTCACGTTTTTTCACGTTTAGTCCCCACCTTTTGGAAATAGCAGGTATGCTCCCTATGGTTTGTCATTTTGTTACTCGGATAGTCCCCTGAGTAAATGTCAGGGGACTATCCGAGTAACAAAATGACAAACCATAGGGAGCATACATGCTATTTCCAAACTAACTGACATCTACTCGGGGACTATCCGAGTAACAAAATAACAAACCATTGGGAGCATACCTGCTATTTTCAAAATGTGGGGACTAAACGTGAAAAAAACGTTAAACCACAGGGACCATCCAGGCAATTAACTCTTTTTAATATATTTTGAAAGTGGTTGTGAGTGGATGGAAGAGAAAATGTAATAATAAAGTTATAAAAATATTATTTAATTGAAAAGAAGAGAGAAATTTAGTGTTTTAGTGTAATTTATGGTGAAAATATGGTGGAATGGATGTGAATGCTCTAACAAATGGAGTGGATGATGGATCGATGTTATTTTTTTAAGTTTTAACCATTCCGTAAATCAAATTATAAAATGTACAAGTTTAATATATATTATATAATAAAATAAACCAATGAGGGGCACATATCATTCATTGGAGCCACCTATATTTTTATTTTTCCCGTCAGTTTAAATTAAAAGATAATTATACAGTTGTATATGAGACAATTTACTTGAAATATTATCTATATCTATATTCAATTATTCAATGGATATTAATATAAATTTAAACAGGAGATAATACAATATTTTGAAATATTCATCATATAATAATAACTACAATATTAAATGTCAATAGTGTTCATAAATTTGGACGTATATGATTTGAGTCTAATTTTGTATTTGAAATTATGAATTAAGTTAGCATTACAGAATTTACGTACACTTCATTAATCAAGTTTTTTAAGAGAGAATCAATACTAATCAAAGCTAGTTATAATTTCGTTCGTAATCGTCGGGTCAAGTTTAGCTAAATATGGACTTTTATCATATATATAATAATTAATTTGTAAAGCTTCAAGAATAATCGAGTACATCCATTAGTCTTTTTAAAGATGCAACTTTTTTTATTATTTGATATATAAAATTAGATTTATTTGTTCAATACACGTTTTTAAACACATAAGTTTTTTATTACTAACTATACAAATTTTAAAGACAAAATTTTTTATTATTTACTATACAAAAATACATTTTTTCAGGTTTTTAAAAGATACAACTTTTTATTATTTAGTATATAAAATTAGATTTATTCAACCTGTGCAATACACGAGGTTTTTTAAGATGTTACTTTTTTTTATTATTTAGCATACAAAATTACATTTATTCAACACACGAGGTTTTTTAAAGATATAACTTTTTTTATTTGGTATATAAAATTGCATTTATTAAATCCATGCAATACACTAGGTTTTTAAAGATATAACTTTTTTTATAATTTAATATATAAAATTACATTTGTTCAACCCGTATGATAAACAATGTTTTTAAAGATGTATTGTTTTATTGTTTAGTAATAAAATAACCTTTATTCAACCCGTGTAATACACGGGATTCTAACCTAGTTAACTTACTATATTAAAGATTTCAATAAAACTTATGTATATATTTTTAAATATTTAGCTTTTAGGCTACTTTAATAAAATATAGGTCAAAACAATATTCTTGGATTTGATTTATGGATTAGAAACTTATTAGGGTAAATTACGTTTTTCGTCCTTTATGTTAAGTCATATCACATAAGGGTAGTTTAGTCTTTTAATCGATTAAATTAAAAATAGTTTAATAAAAAACAATAAACTAAAATATATATAACACATCAGATCTGAGATCTCTTTTTATCTCTCTCTCTCTCTCAACCCTTTCTTCCCCAACCAAACCCACCACCACCTGCCACCACACCACCATTGTTACATCATCATCTTCGTGTCAGGAAATTCACCACCTCGTTCTCACAAAAAATCAAGAAACATAATCAAGGTGTTTCATTGTCAAGAGAGCGTGGTGAGAACTAATCGATTAACTAAACCGATGTTCATCTAAAACGTAACTGAACAATCGAGAACTATATCTAAGCTTACGTAAGACAAGAGGAGACAGATTTGAAAACGTAAAGAACTCATAGAAATCTGAGAGTTTCGGACCCAGTTGAATAGCTGCCGTGTCGATATTTTCTGGCACCGGAGACGTTGCAGCGACGGTTGTGTCCGGTTCAGATGAACCGACATTTTGAACGGTTTCCGGTCCATCAGTTGGCGGTAAAAGCGGCACATTTTGAGATCGGCTTTTTTTGGGTTCTCCAGCGCCGACGGTGGCTTTTCCGGTCTTGGGCTTTGCGAAGCGTGTGGTGGTTGCTACAATGTCCAGTTAAATTGTATAGTAAACTTATGATTTATGTTATTTGAGTTTATGATCTAAATCAAATTGTTGAGCGATTTATTTACTGTAATAGTTATGGTGGTGGCAAGTGGATAAGAAGAACAATGAAAAAATGATAGGGTAGCATAAAATGACTGAAATACCCTCATGTGCCTTGCACATGACCAGACTTAACTGATAAACTTAACTAGGTTAGTGCTAAAGGACCTATGGTGTAATGAGTTTTGCAAATAAAGGATTGTAACTGTAATTATTGAAGTTAAAGATCATCCATTGCAATCTGATACATACATAAAGGACGAAAAGTGTAATTTACCCAACTTATTATCAGAGATCTACAACACTCTTTGACCTATTATCGTATGTTTGAACATGAGTTCTGTCTGTGAAGGTGTGACATGTCTCTCATAGCCAGGGGTAGGGATGGCAAAAATTATAACGCCCAGCGTCCCTAGACTTTAGATACTTGGCAAGATCAGTCCCTGAACTCCTATAAATTGTCAGTCTTAGACCCTGTGGTTATGTGATGATTGATACTTTGGAATTTTTGGTGTGAATTTTATTAACATTGATGATTGACACTATGATACTTGATTCTTTAACCTAGATGCTTGATTCTTGAAACATAAACTATGAGACTTGATATAAATACCAAACTCTTGATACTTGATCCTTGATGCTTAATCTAGATACTTGAATCTTTATGATTAAACCAGATACTTGATTCTTTATACTATGAAAGCTAGATTCTTAATGTTGATACTTGATACTTGGACTCTTGATTATTGATGCTTGAGAAACAATGATTCTTGACCCTTGAAACTTAAATTGGTGCTGACTCCTTAGACTCGTGAAGCTTGATTCTTGGTTAAACGAGAGACTGGAGCCTTGGCACTGGCGGAACGTATGAAACTTTGAGACTTAGGTGCTTATGATGTAATCTAATTAATAAAACACTCTACATAATCTACACGCAACGCAACGCCGAACCTAACGTGTAAAACAATTCAGAACCAGGAAACGCGAAAGGATGGAATGGCCAGAGTGGCCATCCGATCGGATGACCATCCGATCGGATAGCCAGCCGATCGGATGTCACTCCAGCCGAACCACCTCACCTCCTTTCTCCCCTTCACCTATAAATAGGCTGTCACATCACCATTTCAAGTGATGTGACAGCTCTGACCGAACCAGACGCACGCACACACTAATCTCTCTTTTTCTCATCGATTTCGGTACATTTCAAGCTAGATTTTTGTACTTTCTTGGTCTATGCATCATTCTATTCATGATTCTCACTTGAAGTCACACTTTTCACCGTGAAATCTCTCAGATCTGAGCTCTTGAGGGTGATGTCATCATGGTGGTTTGTACAAACTGCCATGTGATGTCATTCTGAGCAAGATCTAGCTTAGATCTAAGGTATTTCATACGATTTTACACTAAATCTAAGTTAAATCTAAGAGTTTTTGTACTAAAACATGAGTTTCTTCATTTCTACCTCAAATTTCTGATTTACTTCGGTGACAAACGTGACTGAACGGACTGTAGACTTGATCGGTGGTCTAGAGTTGGTTTAAGAACGGATTATTCACTGACCAAGACGATCACGGGATGGATTCTGGCATAAAACCGTCGTTAACAGACAAACTGGTTGGGCTAGGATGGTTCCCGACCGATTAGAATGGCAGTTAAACGATAAGTTGCTGTTGTCTTAATACGCCCCGTGACGTCACCATTAACTTTCAAACTTAGAAACTTTTTACAAAGGATAAACTCTCAAACAAAAACTTGGAAGTTTGACCGAATGGCCAGCCGATTGGACAATCAGCCGATCGGACAGCCATCCGAATGGAACAACCAAGTTGCACGTACTCGGACCGAGTGGCAAGCCGATCGGACAGTCAGCCGATCGGACAGCCACCTTGATATCTTCTTTATAAGCAATTAACTCATACAAGGTCGACCAGCCGACTGACGATCCGATCGGACAGTCCGCCGATCGGACAGCCCCTTCTACTCTATTGCACCAAGTGGCAACCCGATCGGATAGTCATCCGATCGGGCAGCCAATATCATCATACACTACATGAGTCATCCGGTCGGCTAGTCATCCGATCGGACAGCCGTCCGATCGGACAACCATCCGACCCAGTGACCTGTTAGACACTTTATTCTATCTCGATACTTCGTCCGACTCTTACCCCATTGCAATCTAATCAGGCTAATCTCAAAAGAGCTCCCTTTGATCCAATAACAGTTGTGACTGTTAAGCAATCACTGTGAGTATACTCGATCCCCTTTTTACTTTAAACTTTTGGGGTGTAACATGTATTCTATGAAACTTAAACTTAAATCTTCGAAACTTATACTCCATCCTATGTGAAACTTGTGATTCTTGATTCTTGACTCTTTGTGCTATGTGACGTTTAATCCAGAGTGTGTAGTTCCGCCTTAACAATAGTAGCGCTATAGGAGTAATGCACCTCCCCATTAGTCTTTGGGGTATTGTTAGGAGGAGACATATAACCTCCTGTTAGACTTTGGGAAAGGCACTTAACGCATTGGAAACTTGGGCTATCACTGCGTGGACTGCGACACTAGCATGGCTGAAACTATTTATTGGCTTACACTATGGATATGAGTTGTTTTAATCTATTATTCTATTATCAAACTTGCATACTCGCCAATACATTTGTATTGATATTTTAATACATGTTGCAGGCTAATAGGTTGTTGAGGAACATGGAAATCAAGCTAGGATGATGCCTAGAAACGTCACCTAGTGAATCTAGAAACTTGTTGAACAATTTCGTTATGTTTTGTATATATTTTTTTTAAATGTTGGATTTGATTAGACGAATTTATGCATGAAATCTATTAATCTTATTTGTCGCAATAGTGTTATGGAAATCTCATGAGCAATCTGAACGCCTAGTGCTCGCACCCCGATGTTTCCGCCATCGGTTGGGGTGTGACAGATTGGTATCAGAGCCGTAACTATAGGGAATTAGGATAAGTAGGAATACTTGCCCTAGTCTATAGCTTTAGGAACTTGACTCTTATTTGTTGTTTAAGACTTATGCATTCTACCGTATCTGCTTCCTAGTAGCACATGTTCCTATTAAACTTACATGCATTTCCTAAGGCTACTAGAATGTACACCTTACACTATGGAAACACTGTTACGCAGTGTTTATTTTAGCACGAGATTTTCCCACAGGACAGGAGTGACATCCGAACCTTGAGGGGAAATCTCCATGTTATTCTAAGTCGGTTTTGTCTGCGGATGAAAGCCTACAACACTTAGGGTACGATGTTGTCAAGTTAGAGGTGAAACTCAGACCTTGATAACTAATCCCACTCCTTGATGATTTTATGTCTCGCCAAAGTCTCGTAACTGCCAATCAATTAAGTACGTGAAATGACTAAAAGGACGAATATCGTAGGCCTAACATCGATGACGTATTTGTCTAAGTAAGTCAAGACGCGTTACCTCAATTCGATAGGGGTTCGAATCACTTTGGTTAATCGTCGTTCCTCTACCCGGAACAATCCTATGTTTTAAAAGCCTATCTCGTTTTTTTATGTTATCTCGATTTTATGAAAGTGGTTTTGTCTATGAGGATTTGAACTTAAATTCTTCGTTATTTATAAAAGTTTTTACGCAAATTTGCACGTTGTCCGCAACCAAAAACATTAAGTTCTAACCTCAGAACAAACTAAATTTATGAAGTTTATTCTATGTGTAATCTATGCGGTAAACTTAATCGACTATGGTATGATATGTTGTGGAGGTGTGAAACACTAAGATGACATGGAAGTACGGGACAGAAGTGGTGTGTCTGAAGCATGGTGGATACACCACTGGTACTTCCTATATATAAGTGCTTCCGGCATATTACCAACTTCCGTACCAAGTGCCATGCAAGATTTAGTGTTTGCAGACCGTCGTGGAAAGTCCATGGAACGTCTATGAATCTATGGAACATATGTGTAATCAATGGGACATCTATACAATCTATGGAATGTCTATGGAAAGTCTATGTAATCTATGAGAATTCTAGCATGATCTATGGTTAATCTATTCGTGCTAATCTATGATAATCTAGCGCGATAATCTATTTTGAGCTAAACTATGTTAAACTACCTTGAACTGTTGGTTTAATCTATGATCATTTACTTGGTTAGTCTATGTTAAGCTATCTACTTGAGCAAGCTATGATAATCTATCAATATAGTCTATGCCAATCTATGAGATGATCTATGTTAATCTATTTGGGTATTCTACGATGATCTATTTTGAGTATTCTATGTGATGTAATTGAGTGATCTATGAGTAATCTATGGTAATCTATTAATCTATGTGAACATATGATGATGATGATGATGATGATGATGAATGTTACGTTGAGTGTGGCGACACGTAGTATGACACCGAGTACGAGGAGAGGCGATGTGCCCGAAGCGTGGTGGATACGTCACTGGTACTTCCTATATATAAGCATTTCTGACATGTTGACCAAACTTCGTACAACGTGCCATGTGAAATTCGTGCGTTTTGTGGTGTTAGTCTCTCTCGAATCTTAATCAATCGTGAGTGAACCTTATTACGGGACTTCGTAACCTAGACTCATACGATCATCTTGTTGGATCTCTAGGATGTCTTCTCGAAAGCTATCCGACACTCTCAGGAAATCCAGGGAGAAGTCTCAGAAGAAGATGATGTCATTCATGGCTGACCAGATTGCTCGAGTCATGCCAAAGATCGTCTCTGAGCTCCAAGGATCAAACACTCCTCCATCCTCTGTGGACTCCAAGGCTGAGAAACAGGAGCCTACAAAGTTCAACTACAAACATTTCATATCTAGCAACCCGAAGTCTTTCACGGGCAGTGATGGGGTGACTGCTATGCTCGAGTGGTTCGACAGCATCGAAGTTACCTTCATTAACAGCGAGTGCCCAGGTCATCTAAATACTAGGAATGCAACTGGAATGTTTCAGGGCAGAGCATTGGAGTGGTGGTCCAATGAGAGAAACATCCGTTCAAATGAAGAAGCCTACGCTCTTCCATCGCATGAGGTGTGAGAACTCATGATGCTCGAGTTCTGCCCTCCTCATGAACAAGTGAAGCTTGAGGAAGAATTCTGGCATCTGAAACAAGTTGGTGATGACAACCTGGCATATACTACTCGTTTTAAGCAGCTGAGTCTCATCGTTCCTCACTTGGTTTCGACTCCTAAGCGGATGATAACCAAGTACATCAACGGCCTACCGTCTGCAATGCGTGATTCTATCGAAGCGGCTCAGTTAGATACTATTGAAGAAGTCTATCGTTTGGCAGCAAGTTTGAACAACAACCGTGTGCGTGATAAGCAGTTTGCTACCCCTGCACCTTCAAAGTCTGTTAACCAAGTGACCCAGTAGCCTGGTGGCAGCAAGAACAAGAAAAGGAAGGCTCAGGGTTCGGGATGCAATGCTATTGTCCCTGCTGCTAAACCTGCTCCTACTCCTGCTGCTGCTAACCCTGCTGCCCCTGAAGCAAAGAAGCCATATACTGGATCTCACCCAAAGTGTGCCACCTGCAACTATCATCATCCGACAAACTCAGCATGTCGTTTGTGCACCAACTGCAACCGCTATGGTCACACGACCCCGTATTGCCGTCAAGCTAACCCTGCTCCAGTTCAACAAGTCCCAGTTCAAGCAGCCCAAGCAGCACTTCCAGCTCCTCCGCATAACCCAGGACCAGTCAATGTCGTTCGTGCATGCTTTCAGTGTAGGGATACTACTCATCTTCGCAATCGTTACCCCCAACTAAACCAAGAGCAACCGGCAGCCGCTCGTGGATGAGCGTTCAATCTCAATGCTAACCAGGCTCGCAACAACAACGACGTGGTGAATGGTATGTTTCTCGTTAATAATCTCTATGCTTCGATTCTATTTGATACTGGTGCCGACAAGAGTTTTGTGTCCGTGGAATTCGAGTCTTTGATAAATTGTACACGCTCTAAGTTACCTGAGTCGTTCTCTGTTGAGGTCGCCAATGGTAAGTCGATTCTTGTGAATTCTATCGTGCGTGATTGTTCCTTGATACTTAACAATCACGTATTTGCTATCGATCTTATCCCAATGCGTTTGGGTAGTTTTGATGTCATTATCAGTATGGATTGGTTGCGTAAGAACCATGCCGAATTCATGTGTCACGAGAAGCTTGTCCATCTCCCTCTTCCGTCTGGTGATCTTTTACATGTCTATGGGGACCAACCTTCAAAAGGACTAAGGCTGATGTCATGCACACAAGCGAGCAGAAGTTTACGTAAACAGAACCCTGCTTTCTTGGCCCACGTGATGGAACAAAAGGGCAAGGGAAAAGACATAAACGATGTTCCAGTTGTGTGTGATTTCCCTGATGTCTTTCCCGAGGATCTACCTGGTCTTCCTCCTCCCAGATCTGTCGATTTTCGTATTGATCTCGTACCTGGTGCGACTCCTGTCGCCAGGGCTCCTTACCGTCTTGCACCTTCAGAGATGCAAGAGTTATCCAGCCAGCTACAGGAGCTGCTAGATAAAGGTTTTATTCATCCAAGTACCTCCCCGTGGGGTGCTCCCGTATTATTTGTCAAGAAGAAGGATGGTTCGTTCCGTATGTGTATCGACTACCGTGAACTTAATAAGCTTACCGTGAAGAATCGTTACCCGTTGCCTCGTATTGATGATTTGTTTGATCAACTACAAGGCGCATCATGTTTATCTAAGATTGACCTACGATCTGGATACCATCAACTACGTGTCCTTGAAGATGATATTCCAAAAACTGCGTTTCGTACTCGATATGGACACTACGAGTTCGTGGTCATGCCTTTTGGTTTGACTAACGCACCTGCCGTGTTCATGGACCTTATGAACCGTGTTTGTAAGCCCTATCTGGATCGTTTTGTTATAGTCTTCATTGATGATATTTTATTTATTCGAAGTCTAAAGCCGATCATGCTCGCCATCTACGTCTTATACTTGAACTACTACGCGGTGAACGTCTCTATGCTAAGTTTTCTAAATGTGAATTCTGGATTGATGAAGTGCAGTTTCTTGGTCATATTGTCAGTAGTCAGGGTATTCATGTCGACCCTTCGAAAATCGAGGCAGAGAAAAATTGGTGTACGCCTAAATTCGTGTCCGAGATTCGTTCTTTTCTAGGATTGACGGGTTATTACCGCCGCTTCATCGCGGATTTCTCTAAAATCGCTATTCCTCTTACCACTCTAACCCACAAATCACGATACTCTATTCATCCTGGTGCCGACAAAATGTACCACGACCTTCGCTATAGGTACTGGTGGCCGGGTATGAAACGGGATATCGCTCTCTACGTCGGAAAATGCCTGACCTGTGCTAGAATCAAGGCTGAACATCAAAGACCCTCTGGCTTACTCGAACAACCTCCAATTCCCATGTGGAAGTGGGAGAGCATAGCTATGGATTTCGTAACCAAGCTTCCAACCACGTCATCAGGTCACGACAGCATTTGGGTTGTTATTGACCGTTTGACTAAATCAGCTCACTTTCTGCCAATACGAGAAGACTACAAGGTAGAACGATTAGCCCGAATCTACACCGACGAGATCATTTGTCGACATGGGACGCCTCGTGACATCATCTCTGATCGTGATGCTCGGTTCACTTCACGATTGTGGGAAACGTTTCAAACGGCACTCGGTACAACGCTTAATCTAAGTACTGCGTTCCACCCACAAACCGACGGTCAGACTGAAAGAACGATTCGTACTCTTGAAGACATGCTCCGATCGTGTGTTCTAGACTTCGGTGGTAATTGGGATAGACATCTTCCGTTAGTCGAATTCTCGTATAACAACAGCTACCAGGCTAGCATCCAGATGGCACCTTTCGAGGCCTTATACGGAAGAAAATGTCGATCGCCTATTGTGTGGCACGAGATCGACCACTCGCAACTAACCGGTCCGGAGCTGCTACAAGAAACGACAGACAAAATTTTCCAAATCCGAGACAATCTAGCGAAAGCTCGGGATAGACAGAAACTTCTCGCCGATAAAAAGCGCAAGCACCATGAATATGGCGTTGTTGACTACGTACTCCTAAAGGTATCACCTTGGAAGGGTGTAGTTCGATTCGGCAAAAAGGGGAAGCTCGCGCCTCGATATGTGGGACCTTTTAAGATTCTGGAAAGGATCGGAAAAGTCGCCTACAGGCTCGAATTACCGGAAGAACTTAGCAATGTCCATCCGACTTTCCACGTGTCGAACCTCCGAAAGTGCATCTACGACCCCGACTTACATGTTCCTCTAGATGATTTACAAGTGAACGAAACATTACACTTCGTGGAAAAGCCTGTCAAGATCATGGATCGCAAAACCAAAGAACTCAGGCGCTCACGCATTCCTATTGTGAAAGTTTGGTGGGAAGGCAAGCGAGGCGCAGAGTTCACTTGGGAACTCGAAAGCGACATGAAGGCCAAGTACCCGCAGTTGTTTAATTAGAGAGATAATCTTAGAGAGAGAAAGTCTAGAAAGAGAAAGTCTCTCACGTGATTTCCGGAGCTTGTAATCATCAGATCATCAATAGAATCACGTTAAAAATTGGACATTCTTGTTTATCGACCTCGCTCGTGCACGGATTCCGCACGTCGTACGAGTCGGATCGCAATCGAAGCGAATTCAAACCGGAACCTACAACAATCAAGGTTTTGAAAGAAAAAGAAAAAGGTTTTGAAAATGAAAAATTAAAAAAATTGACAAAGGATTTCTTTCAAACGGCTTTGAATTGAAATCTAAAAATTATAGACTTTTAGATTGAATGTTTTCGCATATCATATCCAAAAAAAATATCAATTTTAACCGTAAAATCCTGATTAATTTGACGATTTTCAATGGTCCAAACGAAGAACTCTCACACGTGATTCACGAACTAGTTACAGCTTTCAGCTTAATTTCGAGACGAAATTCCCTAAACAAGGGGAGGCTGTAACACCCCGTGTTTTCACGAGTGAAAGTCAAAGTCAACGACCGATTTCGCGCGACATGACTCGTAGAATTGTTTGTATGATATTTAGATTATGTGGAGTAAATGTCGTACATTGCAATAATCGAATCATGCTAACCGTATTTCAATCGACCTACGACTGTGAACGATAGGAAGTAACAATGCGATAAAGTTAAATCAAGCTATGCTAAATCAAACCGACATCAAATCGTAACTCGAGCTATGTAATTTACTTGTCAGTTATACGTGTGTGTGTGCCTTACGTGTTACTTGTGCATGTTTATTTTATGTTACGATGTGATAATCAAGCGAACCCAATCGAACTCGAAGTCTAACTCGAATATAAACGAACCCGAACCCGAATTCCGAGTCGAACCCTATAAGAAGTAGTTGGGACTGAAAGTAATTTGATTAGGAAACCCTATCGAATCGCTCGCAAATCGAAACCGAATCAACATCGCACCGAACTCACCAAGGGAGGTGGCATCCGCACGGATGGCCAATCCGCACGGATTGCCAATCCGCACGGATGGCCAGTCCACGCGGATAGCCTACCCGGGTGCGTGCCATGCGCACGGCTCACCCTTTCCCTTTTTGGCATCCTATAAATACACGGGTCACTCTCCACTTTTTCCACTTTTGGCAAGTGACGTCCGAACCACACGCATTCTTCACCTTTTCTCAGATTTCTCTCAATCCAGGTAAGATCTTGCACTAATTCTTGTACATCTTTGATCACTACACAATTCTACACATTTCTATCTTTCGAATCTTCGATTTTAACCATGAAATCATCCGGATTTGAGGTATTCACGGGTGACGTCATCATGAAGTTCATAAGAACTTCAAGCTTGGCTTCATTCCACCAAGAATATCTCAGATCTAGACGATTTCTACAAGCTTTTACAATAACTTCACCTGGATCTAAACTTTTCTATGGATAAAAGAGTTGAAAGAAATAAACCTAAGTTCTCTCCTTCTTTTACCCTTAAAACCGGTACGAATCCGATCAGTTCCAGTGTTCTACTCGTCAATAGTGATGCACTAGTTCTAGATCTGGAATCCTACCCATAGACAACTGATTTCGGGGTTAACCGGGATGACCGTTCTGAGTCGCCGACAGGCCGAGTTAGGGTGGTTCCTGACCGGTCTAGTCACGCGGGTGAGAACACAACTCCAAGTGGTTGCCACGTAATCAGAACGTCTCGATAAACGACAACAGAAACCAAGTGTAGACGAATGGAACAACCAGACCAGTTGTCCGCACGGACAAGCTGTCCGCACGGACTAGCTGTCCGCACGGACGAGCCGTACGCACGTACAGGTCATACGCACGGGTTGTCACCCGCACGGACTACCCTTGGGACCCACTTTCCAAACGAGGTTTGAGTATCGACGAACGAGCAATCCGGACGGACGACCTCTGAATGGATTACTCTTCGGATCATGAGATACTAAGGCCTTAAAATGAAAATCAAACAATCTTCATCCGCACGGCCAAGCCGTACGCACGGACAGGCTATCCGGATGGATTGACTCTGCCCGCGCGCACAGGCTGCCCGCACGGACTACCATACGCACGGACTGCCGTCCGCGCGACCGGCTTGAAAGATAGAAACACTTTGGTGTTTTCTAAATGCTACAACGAAAACTCCAAAGCACAAGCCATCATACACAAACACATCTTAGGAAGAAACAATCCACTTGAACGTTTATCCACACCAACAACTTGTCCGTACGGATAAGTCACCCGCACGTACAACTAGTCCGCACGGATTACCACCCGCACGGACAGTCGTACGCACAGATAGCCTATCTGGATGGAACACCATCCGCACGCATCACCATCCGCACGCATCACCATCCGCACGCATCACCATCCGCACGGGTAGGTCATGCGCACGGATGACTTCTACTCACGGATAACTGATCCGCACGATCAGTCATCCTACCCACTCTCCCTTGTACTGTTTTACGCGTCACTTATCGTTACGTTATCGAATCTATTCAGGCCAACCGTACTCGCTGTAAAAGCGCTCCCTTCAATCCATCAATCGCTGTGAGTATACTCGAACCATTTTTGCTTTTAGCACTTTTGGGTGTTACATACGTTACAACTATTCAAACTACAACTATCACACTACTCAAGCTATTTTAACGCTTAACCATCAATGCATGATATACGTGGCTTATGAATGCTTGTTTGTTATGTTTACACATGGAATGTTGTCTACCTGCCTTAGAAACGATAGTACTATAGTTTGGACTCAGCACCCGTTCACACGGGGGTTGTTAAGGATCTTTTACTTGCATGGATTACAGTGGTAATCGTGTATTGCGAACTGCCTCGGGCAGTCAACCCGCAGTCATTGGTATCGATGGATCTATGTCGATAACTAACGTGCTTCATTTCACTATGTGTACGTGCTGGTTATGCGTAAACGAATTCGAACTCTATATGCTATTATCAAACTTGTATGCTCACCTTTACATTTTATGTATTGACATTATTTTAACGTATGTGACAGGTGCCTAGGTTGTTTCTATGCTTCTCGGGCTGTGATGAAATTGAAGCTAGGAACTGGAGTCCTAGAAACCAACGAATTAATTGTTATGTTTAAATCTGAGTTGTCGGAACAGAATATTTGTTTAGTTTTTTTGTCTGTAATAACTTGTTTTGCTATTTGAGACATGGTATGGGACATGTTAACTTAAATTGAATGGTAATGATAGTTGTTATGGAAACTTCTGGACAATCTGTTTCGCTCAGTGCCGCGCCCCGATGATTCCGCCATCGGTTGGGGTGTGACAGATTGGTATCAGAGCCATAACTATAGGGAATTAGGCAAGACTCTACCTAGTCCGGGTCAAAGTCTTAGAGACCTAGACTATAGTTAAGAACCAACAGACTAACTCACGCGTATGCGTAAAATCGCCACTATCACTCACTCTTTTCTATCATTACATCTAAATTTTCAAGTTGTGGACAGGTAATGAGGCCGAGAATAGGTGTGAAAACCGAAAACTCTCGACTAAAGTTGCCTAATCATCTTGCGTTTTAGCTACAAACAAGGAGAATCATACCAAATCAGGAGTGAAATTCATATTTTGATGAATAATCTCCTCAAAATTTTTATCAAAAAAAAAAACGAGGACGGAAGTTGCAAGATAGGGGTGAAACCCTAACCTTGACGACTCGTCCCGCTTTTATACAAAACTCCACCAAAGTTCGATGGACTCCAACGGTCTAAAAACACAACCTAACCAAAGGGAATTGCGCCAACGCCCGAGAATCGAGGCAAAGGCATAGTCCTGGAGGTCGTTGTACAGGATCCTTGCGAATAGTCGAGCTACTTTGGTTAGTCGAAGTCTATTAGCCGCAGACAATCTACCTTCGATTTATCGATCTTTATGAAAATTTTATGCATTTTCTGTTATTTGTTAACGTTTTGAGGTACTTTTGTTTCAACTCAACACTATTGCTCCTGCTAAAACACAAAACCCACACGACTCATCGCTAGCGAATCGACAATAGAGGCAGTCAAAATGGTTTGTACGCTCGTAGGTGTTTTTAGTAACTAAGTATATGTGTTTCTTGCTGATATGCTTATGTGATTAGGAATATTGTGATTATGTGCTCTATGTGATTATGTGATTTTGTGCAACTCTGTGATTTTGTGACTATATGCGCTTACATGGTACGTGTTACTGAGCTTTAGTAGTAGTAGACGTGTGAGGTGAGATTCGAATACATGTGTTGAGTTCCATGGCGATGTCTATTGCAGACAATTTCGTCTGGATCACGCCATTCACTTACTCGCCAGGAAAAGAGGGACAGACGCCTTGCTTCCATCGTCGCGAAAGCTGTAGCAAAGGCTGTGAGCGATGTCTGCGAGAATGCCAGCAAATCATCCGAGGAATCGAGGACTGAGGGTCCTAGAGCTGCCGCGAGACCTTTCAGTTTCAAACAATTCAAGTCATGTGGACCGAAAGAATTCACAGGCGAAGGAGGTCCTACTACTCTATTCCACTGGTTTGACTCAATCGAGGTTACTCTGCGACAAAGCGGTTGCCCTGATGACCTTCGAACTCTGAACGCTACCGGCGTCTTTCAGTCCCGTGCTTTGGACTGGTGGACGGCCGAGAGGAACAAGAGAGGGAATGATGCAGCTTACGGTTTGTCATGGGATGAGCTCAAAGAAGTCATGCTAGAGGAATTATGCCCTCCTCACGAGCGTCAAAAGCTTGAAGATGAATTTTGGCACATACAACAGAAGGACGGAGACAATGCTGGTCTCACCGCCCGCTTCAAACAGCTCAGCATTATCTGTCCTGACCAGGTCAAGACTCATGATATGACCATCAAGAAGTACATCCGAGCTTTGCCCGACTGCGTTGTTGATTTCGTGCAAGCGGCTAAGACTACCACGATCGAAGAAACCTATCTGCTGGCCGCTGAGATCAATGACAAAAGGGTCAAGGCTGGAGTGTGGGATAAGACCTCCAAGCATCTGCATCAAGCCACTACTACTGCATCAACTGCTGAACCCACGTCATCAAGCAACAAGAGAAAGAACAAGAGAAAGAACAGCTCCACCAACAAGAACTGTGCGATTACTGCTGCACCGATCCAAGCTGTACCTGCTCAACCGTGTCAAGTAGTGGCGCCTGTGGCCAATGCACCGCCTGCAAAGTGTGCATATACTTGACCACACCCACTCTGCCCTACTTGCACCTATCATCACCCGACTGCTATTCAATGCCGCTTCTGTGCTCATTGCAACGTCTACGGCCACTTTACTGCCAACTGCCGTATTCGTCAAGCTCCTGCCAATCAAGCTCTACTCGCTGCCCCACAGGGTCAACAAGCTCCTCCGGCACCCACAGTCAAAGCCAGAGCATGCTTCACGTGTGGCGATCCGAACCATTTCGCCAACATGTGCCCGAACAGGGTGGTGAAACAAGAACCCCAGCAGCAACAGCAGCAACCACAGCAGCAAGAACAGCAGCAGCAACAGGCTGCACGTGCCAGAACTTTCAATCTTAATGTGCGTCAAGCTCAGGCCGACAACAACATGGTCAATGGTACGGTCCTTGTGAATGGTATTTATGCTTCATGTTTGTTTGATACTGGAGCCGATAATTGCTTTGTGTCACTCGAATTTGAGAAACTCCTTAGTCGTAAACGCTCCCGACTCTCCTCTGCATTCGATGTTGAAGTCGCCACCGGAAGAACCATCGCTGTAAACTCTGTTATTCGTGATTGCACACTCGAGCTCAACAATCACATCTTCTCAATCGATCTCATTCCTATGCAACTAGGAAGCTTTGATGTCATAGTAGGCATGGACTTTCTTCGCGAAAACCATGCCGAAGTTGTGTGCTTTGATAAAATGATTCGTTTTTCGCTCGCAAACGGTGATTCTTTGTGCGTCTATGGTGATACTACTTCGAAGGGTCTCAAGCTTATGTCATGCCTACAAGCTAGCAAGTATCTCCGTAAGGAATACAGGGCCTTCTTGGCTCATGTCGTAGCAGCGGAGAAGGAAAAGAAAGAGAAGAAGAAAGTAAAAGACGTTCCAGTGGTTCGAGAATTTCCTCAAGTTTTTCAAGAGGATCTTCCCGGATTACCTCCGAAGCGTGATATTGATTTTCGCATTGATCTCATTCCTGGAGCTAATCCTATCGCCAGAGCTCCTTATCGACTCGCGCCGTCCGAAATGCGCGAACTCTCAACCCAACTCCAGGAATTGCTTGAAAAAGCCTTTATTCGCCCGAGCACCTCTCCTTGGGGCGCACCAGTTCTTTTCGTTAAAAAGAAGGACGGGTCGTTCCGGATGTGCATCGACTACCAGGAATTGAATAAGTTGACTATCAAGAACCGCTATCCTCTGCCTCGAATCGACGATTTGTTTGATCAGCTACAAGGCGCTACGTGTTTCTCGAAGATCGATCTACGTTCCGGATACCATCAGCTGCGTATACAAGAGGAAGATATACCCAAAACCGCGTTTCGCACTCGTTACGGCCATTACGAATTCGTCGTCATGCCTTTTGGCCTAACCAATGCGCCAGCAGTTTTCATTAGAGGTGAGCAAATTAACCACCATAACCGATAACCGAACCATAACCGACATAACCGAACCGCTAATTACCGATAACCAATATAACCAATGGTTATGGTTATGAAATTTTGTATAACCGCTCAATCGGTTAGGTTATGGTTATGAAGCTTTGGTTAACCGATATAACCGAAACCGAACCGAACTTGTAATGTTCACTTTATATAATGGATTTGTGTTTTACAAAACCATATAGAGGGTTTTTACTAAGATAAAAGTATATTAGTAACAAAATGATCTTGATGTAGTTGCCATTTATTTTGATAAAGAACTAAGGTGTTATGTCCATAATTTTTTTGTTTATTTGAGAATTACCTTATTAAAAAGAACCCCAAATTGGTAGTTTAATCAAAAAGTTTAGTCTCCGTTATCTAATAAAATAGGCTTAAGCTAAGTTCAAATCGTGTACAACCCTATTTATTTCAAACCATGCTTGGTTAGTTAACCGAAATTAACCAAAACCGAACCATAACCGACTTTATAACCGATTAACCGTAACCGAAGTTTGGTTATGGTTATGGTTACCAAAACTCCATAACCGAACTAGCGGTTATGGTTATGGTTAATAGTAAAAACCGAACCAAACCGACCCATGCACACCCCTAGTTTTCATGGATCTGATGAATCGAGTGTGTAAACCGTATCTTGACCGTTTCGTCATCGTGTTCATCGACGATGTCTTGATCTATTCCAAAACGAGAGCCGAACACGCGCAACATCTACGTTTGGTTCTCGAGTTACTCCAGGGGAACCAACTCTACGCCAAATTCTCCAAGTGTGAGTTTTGGTTGGGGGAGGTTCAGTTTCTGGGTCACATCGTAAATAGTCAGGGTATTCATGTCGATCCTGCGAAGATTGAAGCTGTTAAGAGCTGGGTTACGCCTAAGAACCCGACTGAAGTCCGCTCCTTTCTCGGGCTAGCGGGCTATTATCGACGATTCATCGAAGGATTCTCGAAGATTGCTGTACCACTTACCTCTCTCACTCATAAGGATCAGCCTTTTGTCTGGGGAACCAAACAAGAGTCTGCCTTTCGAACCCTCAAGTACATGCTTTGCAATGCTCCTATTCTCACTCTACCCGACGGAAACGATAATTTCATTGTCTACTGTGATGCTTCTAACCTTGGTCTCGGCTGTGTCTTAATGTAACGAGACAAGGTTATAGCTTACGCATCTCGTCAGCTCAAAATCCACGAGAAGAACTATACAACCCATGATCTCGAGCTAGGCGCAGTTGTTTTTGCATTAAAGATTTGGCGACACTACCTGTACGGTACCAAGTGTACGATCTTCACCGATCATAAGAGCCTACAACACATCTTTAATCAGAGGGAACTGAATATGCGTCAACGCCGATGGGTAGAACTTCTCAACGATTACGACTGTGAGATTCGTTATCACCCAGGCAAAGCAAATGTTGTTGCCGACGCACTTAGCAGACGGAGCTATCTGCTTAGCACTCGAAATGTTCAAGCCCAGCACAATCTCGAAGCTCTTATTCGCGACGCCCAGCATGCATGTTTCAACGAACGCACTTTGAAGAAAGAAAGAATCTACCACGATGGAGCCCAACTTGTGAGCAAATCCAACGGGATATTCCATTACTTAGACAAAATCTGGATTCCCAAGCGAACCAACCTGCGACAGATTATCATGGATGAAGCCCACAAATCACGATACTCTATTCATCCTGGTGCCGACAAAATGTACCACGACCTTCGCTATAGGTACTGGTGGCCGGGTATGAAACGGGATATCGCTCTCTACGTCGGAAAATGCCTGACCTGTGCTAGAATCAAGGCTGAACATCAAAGACCCTCTGGCTTACTCGAACAACCTCCAATTCCCATGTGGAAGTGGGAGAGCATAGCTATGGATTTCGTAACCAAGCTTCCAACCACGTCATCAGGTCACGACAGCATTTGGGTTGTTATTGACCGTTTGACTAAATCAGCTCACTATCTGCCAATACGAGAAGACTACAAGGTAGAACGATTAGCCCGAATCTACACCGACGAGATCATTTGTCGACATGGGACGCCTCGTGACATCATCTCTGATCGTGATGCTCGGTTCACTTCACGATTGTGGGAAACGTTTCAAACGGCACTCGGTACAACGCTTAATCTAAGTACTGCGTTCCACCCACAAACCGACGGTCAGACTGAAAGAACGATTCGTACTCTTGAAGACATGCTCCGATCGTGTGTTCTAGACTTCGGTGGTAATTGGGATAGACATCTTCCGTTAGTCGAATTCTCGTATAACAACAGCTACCAGGCTAGCATCCAGATGGCACCTTTCGAGGCCTTATACGGAAGAAAATGTCGATCGCCTATTGTGTGGCACGAGATCGGCCACTCGCAACTAACCGGTCCGGAGCTGCTACAAGAAACGACAGACAAAATTTTCCAAATCCGAGACAATCTAGCGAAAGCTCGGGATAGACAGAAACTTCTCGCCGATAAAAAGCGCAAGCACCGTGAATATGGTGTTGTTGACTACGTACTCCTAAAGGTATCACCTTGGAAGGGTGTAGTCCGATTCGGCAAAAAGGGGAAGCTCGCGCCTCGATATGTGGGACCTTTTAAGATTCTGGAAAGGATCGGAAAAGTCGCCTACAGACTCGAATTACCGGAAGAACTTAGCAATGTCCATCCGACTTTCCACGTGTCGAACCTCCGAAAGTGCATCTACGACCCCGACTTACATGTTCCTCTAGATGATTTACAAGTGAACGAAACATTACACTTCGTGGAAAAGACTGTCGAGATCATGGATCGCAAAACCAAAGAACTCAGGCGCTCACGCATTCCTATTGTGAAAGTACGGTGGGAAGGCAAGCGAGGCGCGGAGTTCACTTGGGAACTCGAAAGCGACATGAAGGCCAAGTACCCGCAGTTGTTTAATTAGAGAGATAATCTTAGAGAGAGAAAGTCTAGAAAGAGAAAGTCTCTCACGTGATTTCCGGAGCTTGTAATCGTCAGATCATCAATAGAATCACGTTAAAAATTGGACATTCTTGTTTATCGACCTCGCTCGTGCACGGATTCCGCACGTCGTAAGAGTCGGATCGCAATCGAAGCGAATTCAAACCGGAACCTACAACAATCAAGGTTTTGAAAGAAAAAGAAAAAGGTTTTGAAAATGAAAAATTAAAAAAATTGACAAAGGATTTCTTTCAAACGGCTTTGAATTGAAATCTAAAACTTTATAGACTTTTAGATTGAATGTTTTCGCATATCATATCCAAAAAAATTATCAATTTATCCGTAAAATCCTGATTAATTTGACGATTTTCAATGGTCCAAACGAAGAACTCTCACAAGTGATTCACGAACTAGTTACAGCTTTCAGCTTAATTTCGGGACGAAATTCCCTAAACAAGGGGAGGCTGTAACACCCCGTGTTTTCACGAGTGAAAGTCAAAGTCAAGGTCAAAGTCAACGACCGATTTCGCGCGACATGACTCATAGAATTGTTTGTATGATATTTAGATTATGTGGAGTAAATGTCGTACATTGCAATAATCGAATCATGCTAACCGTATTTCAATCGACCTACGACTGTGAACGATAGGAAGTAACAATGCGATAAAGTTAAATCAAGCTATGCTAAATCAAACCGACATCAAATCGTAACTCGAGCTATGTAATTTACTTGTCAGTTATACGTGTGTGTGTGCCTTACGTGTTACTTGTGCATGTTTATTTTATGTTACGATGTGATAATCAAGCGAACCCAATCGAACTCGAAGTCTAACTCGAATATAAACGAACCCGAACCCGAACCCGAATTCCGAGTCGAACCCTATAAGAAGTAGTTGGGACTGAAAGTAATTTGATTAGGAAACCCTATCGAATCGCTCGCAAATCGAAACCGAATCAACATCGCACCGAACTCACCAAGGGAGGTGGCATCCGCACGGATGGCCAATCCGCACGGATTGCCAATCCGCACGGATGACCAGTCCGCACGGATGACCAGTCCGCGCGGATAGCCTACCCGGGTGCGTGCCATGCGCACGGCTCACCCTTTCCCTTTTTGGCATCCTATAAATACACGGGTCACTCTCCACTTTTTCCACTTTTGGCAAGTGACGTCCGAACCAGACGCATTCTTCACCTTTTCTCAGATTTCTCTCAATCCAGGTAAGATCTTGCACTAATTCTTGTACATCTTTGATCACTACACAATTCTACACATTTCTATCTTTCGAATCTTCGATTTTAACCATGAAATCATCCGGATTTGAGGTATTCACGGGTGACGTCATCATGAAGTTCATAAGAACTTCAAGCTTGGCTTCATTCCACCAAGAATATCTCAGATCTAGACGATTTCTACAAGTTTTTACAATAACTTCACCTAGATCTAAACTTTTCTATGGATAAAAGAGTTGAAAGAAATAAACCTAAGTTCTCTCCTTCTTTTACCCTTAAAACCGGTACGAATCCGATCAGTTCCAGTGTTCTACTCGTCAATAGTGATGCACTAGTTCTAGATCTGGAATCCTACCCATAGACAACTGATTTCGGGGTTAACCGGGATGACCGTTCTGAGTCGCCGACAGGCCGAGTTAGGGTGGTTCCTGACCGGTCTAGTCACGCGGGTGAGAACACAACTCCAAGTGGTTGCCACGTAATCAGAACGTCTCGATAAACGACAACAGAAACCAAGTGTAGACGAACGGAACAACCAGACCAGTTGTCCGCACGGACAAGCTGTCCGCACGGACTAGCCGTACGCACGTACAGGTCATACGCACGTACAGGTCATACGCACGGGTTGTCACCCGCACGGACTACCCTTGGGACCCACTTTCCAAACGAGGTTTGAGTATCGACGAACGAGCAATCCGGACGGACGACCTCTGAATGGATTACTCTTCGGATCATGAGATACTAAGGCCTTAAAATGAAAATCAAACAATCTTCATCCGCACGGCCAAGCCGTACGCACGGACAGGCTATCCGGGCGGATTGACTCTGCCCGCGCGCACAGGCTGCCCGCACGGACTACCATACGCACGGACTGCCGTCCGCTCGACCGGCTTGAAAGATAGAAACACTTTGGTGTTTTCTAAATGCTACAACGAAAACTCCAAAGCACAAGCCATCATACACAAACACATCTTAGGAAGAAACAATCCACTTGAACGTTTATCCACACCAACAACTTGTCCGTACGGATAAGTCACCCGCACGTACAACTAGTCCGCACGGATTACCACCCGCACGGACACTCGTACGCACGGATAGCCTATCCGGATGGAACACCATCCGCACGCATCACCATCTGCACGCATCACCATCCGCACGGGTAGGTCATGCGCACGGATGACTTCTACTCACGGATAACTGATCCGCACGATCAGTCATCCTACCCACTCTCACTTGTACTGTTTTACGCGTCACTTATCGTTACGTTATCGAATCTATTCAGGCCAACCGTACTCGCTGTAAAAGCGCTCCCTTCAATCCATCAATCGCTGTGAGTATACTCAAACCCTTTTTGCTTTTAGCACTTTTGGGTGTTACATACATTACAACTATTCAAACTACAACTATCACACTACTCAAGCTATTTTAACGCTTAACCATCAATGCATGATATACGTGGCTTATGAATGCTTGTTTGTTATGTTTACACATGGAATGCTGTCTACCTGCCTTAGCAACGATAGTACTATAGTTTGGACTCAGCACCCGTTCACACGGGGGTTGTTAAGGATCTTTTACTTGCATGGATTACAGTGGTAATCGTGTATTGCGAACTGCCTCGGGCAGTCAACCCGCAGTCATTGGTATCGATGGATCTATGTCGATAACTAACGTGCTTCATTTCACTATGTGTACGTGCTGGTTATGCGTTGTCACACCCCGACCACGTGGAACATACAAAACGTGGCGGAAATGTCGGGGAGTGTTGTAACAGAATTAATTGTTTCAAATCCATGGCAATTGAAGTTTCGTTTTATTGATTAAAGGTGTTACAATGTCTTAACAAACAAAGAAATACAACATAATTAACTAGTCTTGCATCTTTTATTGTCACTAAAGCCCAAGTCTGCCTATGTGTATCTTGATCATCTTATGCAACAGCTCCTGAAAAACACATGTGAAAATAGGTACGTCAGCATAAAAATGCCTGTGAGATACATAGGTTTTGTGAAAATAGGTTCCATGACTTATGTTTGAGAAAATGTTTAGTCATGAACCTTGTAATTTGCTTTGTTTTGTAAATCATTTGAAAAACAATGAGTTCAGATGATATGTATAAATAAGTGAATAATGTATGGTTAAATGAATAACCATAGTAAAATGGATTTGTATAAGATAAGTTGTTTGTAAAACAATGTCTTGTGAAAAGTATGTTATTTGTATAAAATGTTATATGTATCAAACTGAAATGATTCAAATAACGCTACGATATGTAATACCATACAAACACTTATATATAGGAAGTACCAGCGGCGTATCCACCATGCTTGTATCATATTACACACACATCGTTACTTAATCACTTAATCAAACCAAACAATGTAAAATGTCTATGTTTAAATCAATTGTCAAAATGTCTATGTCAAATATCCAAGTCAAATGTCTATGTCAAATATCCATGTCAAATGTCTATGTCAAATATCCATGTCAAATGTCTATGTTTAAACCAATAGTCAAAAGTCCTTGTATAAACCATGTCAAATGTTGATAGTCTAAAAGTAGTCAAGTAATGTATAACCAAAATGATATGTATGGTAAGTAAAATTTAGACTTCTTAAACCATAAGTAAAAATGAACAAAACAAAGTATTGAAGTAAAACTTGGTTTAAATCAAAGTTATGTTTTGTAAGATATATGCATGCTATACGGAATATGAACATTTATGCGGTGTTGTGAAAATTCATACATCCAAGCCTTGAGACAGACGGATAACTATGTAAAAGTGAGTTATCAAGAGAATATGTATTCGGATTCGGTCATTCCTTTCATCCCCTTTCCCTGGGATGTCCGGAACGGGATTTGTCAAGTCCTATGGTACCACTACCTACTACCGAGCGGCATGATCGGTGTTAATGAATGTATAGTATAGTTTAAACAAACCAAATGTCATACCAAAATGTAAGCATGTTTTATGAAGATAATGTACCTAGTATGCTAGAGTAAACATACAGGGTAGAGCTGTAAAACAATGTGTCCATATGTTACTGGAACATATGCAACAGAGATGCAGTATAAAACAATGTACTAAGTATGCAAAGTCATCATACAAAGTAGAAAAGTCATGTAAAACAATGTACTAAGTACGCAAAGTCATCATACAAAGCATAGAACACCATGAAATCATGTACTATAAATGTACTAATGAACATAGAAAGTATATGATGTGAAATCAGGAAAGCACGAAAGTAACAAGTAGGCACATGCGTTTCACCCCAAAACAGTTTGGAAAACAGTAAAAGAGGGGTCTATGTACTCACCTGAGATTGCTCAGTAGTCCTTGAGTAATAACTAAACAATGCTAGAGATCGCGGATATCAAACGGCACCTAGTATAGGTAGCTACATTAATAAACCGGACCTAAATCGGAAGATCGGGTAGCATTAGGGTTTGTAAACCAAACGAGTGTAGAGACTCGTGTCATTTGGTTTAACAAAGCCTACATACTAAATGAAACTTAACCTAAGTGTCTACGACCCATTACGACCCGTTTAGGTAGCTTATGCTACTTTAACGCGTCGTTCGCGTGAAACGCGTTCGGACCGCCTAACTAGCCCTATGACAAGTGTTATATGCCTAAACATGTTACATAATCAGTTATGTGACAAAGGTTTAGGTTACATATGCTTAATTACCAATTATACATGAAAAGGGTATTCTGGTAATTTACCTAAGGCATATAAACTACCTATCATACAACTACTTAAACGATGTGACCATAAGGTATAACCTCGGAAGGTTATTCCCTATACATTATGGTCACCTAATGTATTTGGTCGGATCCTAATGATCGACCAAACTGGGTCGGGTTCGAGGTATAAGCGATTTATCAGATCGCTTACCCTACGACCCTAGACAACGTGGTAACCAGTGGGCATAGTCCTAAGGGACTATGACCAACGTGATTACACTCACGTTGCGAAGTTCAAACGAACTTCGCATTGACCATTACTGGTCAACGCTGAAAGTCAAACAAAGTTTGACTTTCTGACTCGAAAAGCAATAAAATAAGGAAAAGAACGAAAGAATACTTACCCAGGGTCCCCGAATGCTAATCCCGATCTAAGAACTCAGGTATGAAACAATGGTTTCAACTTAGAGCTCTCAAATCAGAATTCTTGTGGGTTTAGAAGCAATGGGGGGTGGGGTATTTATAGTATTCGGTCCACCGTTAAGATCGTTTCAAGGAAAACGTGCCTTAATCTTGTGCGTACATTTGTCGGAACCTTATGGTAACTAAAATTCCATCCTTATCACATGACTAGACAATTGGGAACATGTGGGTGAGGTTAAAACAGCTGCAGCCTGCTGTTTAGAAACTCTGAATCTGGTCAGCAGACCCCTAGCGCACCGCTACGCTAAAAGTGTAGCGCACCGCTAGGCTTAAGTTTGGCAGATTTACACTTTTGGTCCCTGTCATGCATTCAGCCCATTTTCGACACGTTTAAGGCCCGTTAACCCCATTTCAAAGCTCTAAAATGAAGTTAAAGTATAGGGAACTTAAAATGTGTTCAAAAATATCTCGGATGTCGGTTCGTTTAGCCGTACGGTTGCGTTGTTCGGTTAATTACGACGGAATGCGCATAAGCGCGAAAAACGATCCAAATGACGCGACGAATGGATTTTTCTTATGGCGAACACTAAAATAAAATATTTTAGTGCTTACATAAATTTTTGGATGTCCGGATGTATTCAGAACGTAAGTTACGCGTAAAAATGCAAACTTGTGCACTTTTTTACGCTTTTAGTCCCTGAATGACACAAAAGTTTATTTTAGCATACCGAACACCTCAAAGCCTATTTCTAAGCTATATAAAGGATATTTATGGTATGTTTAACTTATGGTCATGTCCCGGAAGGTCTGTTACAGTTCAAATTGGCATACTTTCGCAGTTTGTCAACTTTAGTCCCTGTAAGCGATTAAACTTTGATTTCACCACACCAAACCTTCCAAAACTTATATCTAAGTTATGTAAAGGTTATTTAAGGTATGTTAAGTCTATTTCACTATTCCGGAGTGTTCGTTGCATTAAACTGGTTATGTTTACGCATCAGTGCGCGTATAACCTTCCAGAAAGCGATTCAGAGCTTGAAATCGAACAAGAATTGATATGTGTAAACGATACACATATTTTTACAAATCCAAAGTATGAAATACAATATTTCATTGGTTTGGCATTTGTTTGATGGTTGAAATGACACAGGTGTTACAGTCTCCCCTACTTTAGGAAATTTCGTCCCGAAATTTAGTTTTAGAGGAAACTTGTGGAGACAGCTGTGACGGTTTTGCCTTCAGACAAATCCATTGAGCCCTTAAGTAAAACTCTGGGCCATGTTAGGATTCTTAGCAAAGATGTCAACCCTCAAAGTGAAGTCCTTGTAGTAACAAAACATGGAGTTTTGAACTACGGACAGAAGAATGTTTCTTTTGAAGACTTATCATAGGAAACTGTGTGTGTGATTGAGATCAGAATTGGGTAGTGTGAGAATAAATGACATTGGTCGAAGTCCAAGACTTCTCCCGTATCATTACTCTTGCCACTGATGGTCTTAACACATGACAAAACTTCCGGTGGTTTCTATGCACTGAATTCCATAATTATGTAGGCCTCCGTAATTACGTAGTTCCTTGCACAGTCCGCACAGTTCGTTTCATAACATCTCTTGATTTAGACCACCCGAGGGCCTATTTAACTACGTAAACACATGATATATTTAACTAGATTGTCGAACCAATCTATTTAACTTAGATCGACGTAGGATCTCTTTAACTAACTACCTACGGGGAATATTTAACTACACCGACGTAGGATGTATTTAACTTTAGATCGACGTAGGATCTCTTTAACTCAACTATCTAAGAGAACATTTAACTACACCGACGTAGGATGTATTTAACTTTAGATCGACGTAGGATCTCTTTAACTCAACTATCTAAGAGAAACATTTAACTACACCGACGTAGGATGTATTTAACTTTAGATCGACGTAGGATCTCTTTAACTCAACTATCTAAGAGAAACATTTAACTACACCGACGTAGGATGTATTTAACTTTAGATCGGCGTAGGATCTCTTTAACTCAACTATCTAAGAGAAACATTTAACTACACCGACGTAGGATGTATTTAACTTTAGATCGACGTAGGATCTCTTTAACTCAACTATCTAAGAGAAACATTTAACTACACCGACGTAGGATGTATTTAACTTTAGATCGACGTAGGATCTCTTTAACTCAACTATCTAAGAGAACATTTAACTACACCGACGTAGGATGTATTTAACTTTTCAACACATGTTGCCCTTAAACTTTGGAATAGTACTTTATAATCCAAGGGACTTAACTACAACGTGGAAGTCCATTAAGGATTTAAGATAGTACCTTTTTGAATATCCTACTACGAATCGTTCATATGAAGGTAAGAAAGATTCTATGAGGATTTGGATGACAAGAATTTGGATCACACAAAAACATAAAAAGAAAACACATAAGCATATAATCACATAGTTGTTTAACTTGATTATTAATTTGTTATCTTTGGACGCGGATACTTAAAGCACACCAGGAATCCAATTCGTGGATTTCATTTTGGCACTTTAATCATTTCAAGAATCTATCTATGAAGATAGAATAATCTTAAAAGAAATTCGGCTTTGTCCCTATTGAATTGTGATGTACGTATTGAATCATACAAAGAATTCAATTAAGGACTCCGATGAATGATACCCATCCACAAGGATCTAATTATGAGGATAGAAAGATCCTACATGGATTTTGGAGTTTGTGTAACGAGAGTGTTCCGACACCTTGCACTAGGCGTGCTTACATCGATACACAAAGTAGAAAGTTCATGAGGTTGAGGCGCCAGATATGCCAAGCGACATATGAAGCAGAGTTTGAAGGTTGAGCAGCAGCAGGATTTGTAACAGCTTTGCTTTGGATTGCAAAGCGGCACTTGTTAACCAAATGTCTCCATCGTCCACCGTGGGTACATTTGAAACAAGGTATTTGATTTGAATAATGACGATGGCCTTGATTGCACCAAGGAGCAGTTCCCTTATACAGCTTCATCCCTGAAGCGAGTCATGGTGATAGCTAAGTCAACGGTCCTCCGGAGTACGACGCCTATTCGCTGGGTAATTGCAGCACCTGGTTCGGACATTGTTGTTGTGATGAAGAAGCATCTTGAAGATAACGAAAGGCATAGGAGGAAACAAGCGAAAGATAGTCAAAAGAAAATGACAAGGCATGTAGATTGTGACTATTTGTTTGTTACCAAAGGCAAACAAATGAGAGAGTGACTAATCAAAGTAAGCGGGTCAATATAATGTATCGCGAAGACATGCTCGCCTATAAGTGAACACTCATCCCAAGAATTCCCAGGTAAGCACAACTGGTCTCGCGTCTGATGAGATGTATACGAAGTGCTTGCCTAGACAGAAAACCCAGAATACAGGCGTTCACCCTTCCAGTTTGCACGTGTTCACATTATTTAAAACCCTAAACCTTGACGAGATTTTGAAAATTCAAAGGGGTTCAAAACCGTATAACAGAGGGTTCAAAACCTAGAAATCAATCATCCTAGAACAGATGATTAGTTTTCAAAGTGGTTTTGAAATTTATGTTCTTGTTGTGGTCGTCGCCTAAGGATAGGTGACGGTATTGTTTTATGACTAAACGCAAGTAAACTCGCGTTAGGGTCCTAGAAAGGTTATAGACTAGGTCAAAGCATTACTAATAACCTAATTCCCTATAACCGTTGGCTCTGATACCATCTTTTCTGTCACACCCCGACCACGTGGAACATACAAAACGTGGCGGAAATGTCGGGGAGTGTTGTAACAGAATTAATTGTTTCAAATCCATGGCAATTGAAGTTTCGTTTTATTGATTAAAGGTGTTACAATGTCTTAACAAACAAAGAAATACAACATAATTAACTAGTCTTGCATCTTTTATTGTCACTAAAGCCCAAGTCTGCCTATGTGTATCTTGATCATCTTATGCAACAGCTCCTGAAAAACACATGTGAAAATAGGTACGTCAGCATAAAAATGCCTGTGAGATACATAGGTTTTGTGAAAATAGGTTCCATGACTTATGTTTGAGAAAATGTTTAGTCATGAACCTTGTAATTTGCTTTGTTTTGTAAATCATTTGAAAAACAATGAGTTCAGATGATATGTATAAATAAGTGAATAATGTATGGTTAAATGAATAACCATAGTAAAATGGATTTGTATAAGATAAGTTGTTTGTAAAACAATGTCTTGTGAAAAGTATGTTATTTGTATAAAATGTTATATGTATCAAACTGAAATGATTCAAATAACGCTACGATATGTAATACCATACAAACACTTATATATAGGAAGTACCAGCGGCGTATCCACCATGCTTGTATCATATTACACACACATCGTTACTTAATCACTTAATCAAACCAAACAATGTAAAATGTCTATGTTTAAATCAATTGTCAAAATGTCTATGTCAAATATCCAAGTCAAATGTCTATGTCAAATATCCATGTCAAATGTCTATGTCAAATATCCATGTCAAATGTCTATGTTTAAACCAATAGTCAAAAGTCCTTGTATAAACCATGTCAAATGTTGATAGTCCAAAAGTAGTCAAGTAATGTATAACCAAAATGATATGTATGGTAAGTAAAATTTAGACTTCTTAAACCATAAGTAAAAATGAACAAAACAAAGTATTGAAGTAAAACTTGGTTTAAATCAAAGTTATGTTTTGTAAGATATATGCATGCTATACGGAATATGAACATTTATGCGGTGTTGTGAAAATTCATACATCCAAGCCTTGAGACAGACGGATAACTATGTAAAAGTGAGTTATCAAGAGAATATGTATTCGGATTCGGTCATTCCTTTCATCCCCTTTCCCTGGGATGTCCGGAACGGGATTTGTCAAGTCCTATGGTACCACTACCTACTACCGAGCGGCATGATCGGTGTTAATGAATGTATAGTATAGTTTAAACAAACCAAATGTCATACCAAAATGTAAGCATGTTTTATGAAGATAATGTACCTAGTATGCTAGAGTAAACATACAGGGTAGAGCTGTAAAACAATGTGTCCATATGTTACTGGAACATATGCAACAGAGATGCAGTATAAAACAATGTACTAAGTATGCAAAGTCATCATACAAAGTAGAAAAGTCATGTAAAACAATGTACTAAGTACGCAAAGTCATCATACAAAGCATAGAACACCATGAAATCATGTACTATACATGTACTAATGAACATAGAAAGTATATGATGTGAAATCAGGAAAGCACGAAAGTAACAAGTAGGCACATGCGTTTCACCCCAAAACAGTTTGGAAAACAGTAAAAGAGGGGTCTATGTACTCACCTGAGATTGCTCAGTAGTCCTTGAGTAATAACTAAACAATGCTAGAGATCGCGGATATCAAACGGCACCTAGTATAGGTAGCTACATTAATAAACCGGACCTAAATCGGAAGATCGGGTAGCATTAGGGTTTGTAAACCAAACGAGTGTAGAGACTCGTGTCATTTGGTTTAACAAAGCCTACATACTAAATGAAACTTAACCTAAGTGTCTACGACCCATTACGACCCGTTTAGGTAGCTTATGCTACTTTAACGCGTCGTTCGCGTGAAACGCGTTCGGACCGCCTAACTAGCCCTATGACAAGTGTTATATGCCTAAACATGTTACATAATCAGTTATGTGACAAAGGTTTAGGTTACATATGCTTAATTACCAATTATACATGAAAAGGGTATTCTGGTAATTTACCTAAGGCATATAAACTACCTATCATACAACTACTTAAACGATGTGACCATAAGGTATAACCTCGGAAGGTTATTCCCTATACATTATGGTCACCTAATGTATTTGGTCGGATCCTAATGATCGACCAAACTGGGTCGGGTTCGAGGTATAAGCGATTTATCAGATCGCTTACCCTACGACCCTAGACAACGTGGTAACCAGTGGGCATAGTCCCAAGGGACTATGACCAACGTGATTACACCCACGTTGCGAAGTTCAAACGAACTTCGCATTGACCATTACTGGTCAACGCTGAAAGTCAAACAAAGTTTGACTTTCTGACTCGAAAAGCAATAAAATAAGGAAAAGAACGAAAGAATACTTACCCAGGGTCCCCGAATGCTAATCCCGATCTAAGAACTCAGGTATGAAACAATGGTTTCAACTTAGAGCTCTCAAATCAGAATTCTTGTGGGTTTAGAAGCAATGGGGGGTGGGGTATTTATAGTATTCGGTCCACCGTTAAGATCGTTTCAAGGAAAACGTGCCTTAATCTTGTGCGTACATTTGTCGGAACCTTATGGTAACTAAAATTCCATCCTTATCACATGACTAGACAATTGGGAACATGTGGGTGAGGTTAAAACAGCTGCAGCCTGCTGTTTAGAAACTCTGAATCTGGTCAGCAGACCCCTAGCGCACCGCTACGCTAAAAGTGTAGCGCACCGCTAGGCTTAAGTTTGGCAGATTTACACTTTTGGTCCCTGTCATGCATTCAGCCCATTTTCGACACCTTTAAGGCCCGTTAACCCCATTTCAAAGCTCTAAAATGAAGTTAAAGTATAGGGAACTTAAAATGTGTTCAAAAATATCTCGGATGTCGGTTCGTTTAGCCGTACGGTTGCGTTGTTCGGTTAATTACGACGGAATGCGCATAAGCGCGAAAAACGATCCAAATGACGCGACGAATGGATTTTTCTTATGGCGAACACTAAAATAAAATATTTTAGTGCTTACATAAATTTTTGGATGTCCGGATGTATTCAGAACGTAAGTTACGCGTAAAAATGCAAACTTGTGCACTTTTTGACGCTTTTAGTCCCTGAATGACACAAAAGTTTATTTTAGCATACCGAACACCTCAAAGCCTATTTCTAAGCTATGTAAAGGATATTTATGGTATGTTTAACTTATGGTCATGTCCCGGAAGGTCTGTTACAGTTCAAATTGGCATACTTTCGCAGTTTGTCAACTTTAGTCCCTGTAAGCGATTAAACTTTGATTTCACCACACCAAACCTTCCAAAACTTATATCTAAGTTATGTAAAGGTTATTTAAGGTATGTTAAGTCTATTTCACTATTCCGGAGTGTTCGTTGCATTAAACTGGTTATGTTTACGCATCAGTGCGCGTATAACCTTCCAGAAAGCGATTCAGAGCTTGAAATCGAACAAGAATTGATATGTGTAAACGATACACATATTTTTACAAATCCAAAGTATGAAATACAATATTTCATTGGTTTGGCATTTGTTTGATGGTTGAAATGACACAGGTGTTACAGTCTCCCCTACTTTAGGAAATTTCGTCCCGAAATTTAGTTTTAGAGGAAACTTGTGGAGACAGCTGTGACGGTTTTGCCTTCAGACAAATCCATTGAGCCCTTAAGTAAAACTCTGGGCCATGTTAGGATTCTTAGCAAAGATGTCAACCCTCAAAGTGAAGTCCTTGTAGTAACAAAACATGGAGTTTTGAACTACGGACAGAAGAATGTTTCTTTTGAAGACTTATCATAGGAAACTGTGTGTGTGATTGAGATCAGAATTGGGTAGTGTGAGAATAAATGACATTGGTCGAAGTCCAAGACTTCTCCCGTATCATTACTCTTGCCACTGATGGTCTTAACACATGACAAAACTTCCGGTGGTTTCTATGCACTGAATTCCATAATTATGTAGGCCTCCGTAATTACGTAGTTCCTTGCACAGTCCGCACAGTTCGTTTCATAACATCTCTTGATTTAGACCACCCGAGGGCCTATTTAACTACGTAAACACATGATATATTTAACTAGATTGTCGAACCAATCTATTTAACTTAGATCGACGTAGGATCTCTTTAACTAACTACCTACGGGGAATATTTAACTACACCGACGTAGGATGTATTTAACTTTAGATCGACGTAGGATCTCTTTAACTCAACTATCTAAGAGAACATTTAACTACACCGACGTAGGATGTATTTAACTTTAGATCGACGTAGGATCTCTTTAACTCAACTATCTAAGAGAAACATTTAACTACACCGACGTAGGATGTATTTAACTTTAGATCGACGTAGGATCTCTTTAACTCAACTATCTAAGAGAAACATTTAACTACACCGACGTAGGATGTATTTAACTTTAGATCGGCGTAGGATCTCTTTAACTCAACTATCTAAGAGAAACATTTAACTACACCGACGTAGGATGTATTTAACTTTAGATCGACGTAGGATCTCTTTAACTCAACTATCTAAGAGAAACATTTAACTACACCGACGTAGGATGTATTTAACTTTAGATCGACGTAGGATCTCTTTAACTCAACTATCTAAGAGAACATTTAACTACACCGACGTAGGATGTATTTAACTTTTCAACACATGTTGCCCTTAAACTTTGGAATAGTACTTTATAATCCAAGGGACTTAACTACAACGTGGAAGTCCATTAAGGATTTAAGATAGTACCTTTTTGAATATCCTACTACGAATCGTTCATATGAAGGTAAGAAAGATTCTATGAGGATTTGGATGACAAGAATTTGGATCACACAAAAACATAAAAAGAAAACACATAAGCATATAATCACATAGTTGTTTAACTTGATTATTAATTTGTTATCTTTGGACGCGGATACTTAAAGCACACCAGGAATCCAATTCGTGGATTTCATTTTGGCACTTTAATCATTTCAAGAATCTATCTATGAAGATAGAATAATCTTAAAAGAAATTCGGCTTTGTCCCTATTGAATTGTGATGTACGTATTGAATCATACAAAGAATTCAATTAAGGACTCCGATGAATGATACCCATCCACAAGGATCTAATTATGAGGATAGAAAGATCCTACATGGATTTTGGAGTTTGTGTAACGAGAGTGTTCCGACACCTTGCACTAGGCGTGCTTACATCGATACACAAAGTAGAAAGTTCATGAGGTTGAGGCGCCAGATATGCCAAGCGACATATGAAGCAGAGTTTGAAGGTTGAGCAGCAGCAGGATTTGTAACAGCTTTGCTTTGGATTGCAAAGCGGCACTTGTTAACCAAATGTCTCCATCGTCCACCGTGGGTACATTTGAAACAAGGTATTTGATTTGAATAATGACGATGGCCTTGATTGCACCAAGGAGCAGTTCCCTTATACAGCTTCATCCCTGAAGCGAGTCATGGTGATAGCTAAGTCAACGGTCCTCCGGAGTACGACGCCTATTCGCTGGGTAATTGCAGCACCTGGTTCGGACATTGTTGTTGTGATGAAGAAGCATCTTGAAGATAACGAAAGGCATAGGAGGAAACAAGCGAAAGATAGTCAAAAGAAAATGACAAGGCATGTAGATTGTGACTATTTGTTTGTTACCAAAGGCAAACAAATGAGAGAGTGACTAATCAAAGTAAGCGGGTCAATATAATGTATCGCGAAGACATGCTCGCCTATAAGTGAACACTCATCCCAAGAATTCCCAGGTAAGCACAACTGGTCTCGCGTCTGATGAGATGTATACGAAGTGCTTGCCTAGACAGAAAACCCAGAATACAGGCGTTCACCCTTCCAGTTTGCACGTGTTCACATTATTTAAAACCCTAAACCTTGACGAGATTTTGAAAATTCAAAGGGGTTCAAAACCGTATAACAGAGGGTTCAAAACCTAGAAATCAATCATCCTAGAACAGATGATTAGTTTTCAAAGTGGTTTTGAAATTTATGTTCTTGTTGTGGTCATCGCCTAAGGATAGGTGACGGTATTGTTTTATGACTAAACGCAAGTAAACTCGCGTTAGGGTCCTAGAAAGGTTATAGACTAGGTCAAAGCATTACTAATAACCTAATTCCCTATAACCATTGGCTCTGATACCATCTTTTCTGTCACACCCCGACCACGTGGAACATACAAAACGTGGCGGAAATGTCGGGGAGTGTTGTAACAGAATTAATTGTTTCAAATCCATGGCAATTGAAGTTTC
>JARYGA010011480.1:0-46197 GCA_030545235.1 Helianthus tuberosus | reverse complement strand
AAGAGATTCCGCCGGAGGTGGCGAGCTTCCGCCGAAGGTGGCGGGTTGAACAAGAGTTTCCGCCGAAGTCTTCCGCCGAAGGTGGCGGGTTGAAGAAGACCTTTCGCCGGAGGTGGCGGGTTGAAAAAGAGGCTCCGCCGAAGGTGGCGGGTTGAAGAAGAACGTCCGCCAGAGGTGGCGGGTTGAAGAAGACCTTCCGCCGGAGGTGGCGGGTTGAACAAGAGGCTCCGCCGAAGGTGACAGGTTGAGGAAGAACGTCCGCCAGAGGTGGCGGGTTGAAGAAGACCTTCCGCCGGAGGTGGCGGGTTGAAAAAGAACGTCCGCCAGAGGTGGCGGGTTGAAGAAGACCTTCCGCCGGAGGTGGCGGGTTGAACAAGAGGCTCCGCCGAAGGTGGCGGGTTGAAGATGAACGTCCGCCAGAGGTGGCGGGTTGAAGAAGACCTTCCGCCAGAGGTGGCGGGTTGAAAAAGAACGTCCGCCAGAGGTGGCGGGTTGAAAAAGAACGTCCGCCAGAGGTGGCGGGTTGAAGCGGAACGTCCGCCAGAGGTTACGTGACCCCGCAACCCAAACATTAAGGCGTCCCATATACTTTGGTTAAACAAGGAATCACGCCCGAGCATGTCGTACAATAAGATGTTTCAAACAATGCTTTGAAGGGAATAATTAGACCAAAAAATTCGTTGGTGAAAGAAGTGCACGACTTGAGCTTGTGCGGTAAAAAGTTGCCCGGGTATGATATGTTTGTATATCAAATTCGTAAGGTTCCATGGATCCCTCAGAAGTACCTCATTGTTTTCAACTCATACCAGCAAAGCTTATTCAAAATATGCAAAAATCCAACATATCATAAAGAGTATTATAAAAATTGTAAATGGTTTCTGACGTACGTCTTTGAATTGCCATGTTCCATGTCTCACTTTTAATTTATTATTTTTCTTGCGAATATCTTGTATGTGAGATTGGGTGAATGGCAAAAGACGACAAATTTGTAATATCAATTTTAGGAGGGTAGAAGCTTACCTCATTGATCTGGTAAAGGATTTTAAAAAATCACCTTTATCTGTATATTTGAAATTTTAAGAGGGCCGTAAGAATATTGACGTGGAGAAAACGAGATGTGATTGTTGCCGGTCCCACAAATGGTGCCAATGAAGAAGCATGTCCCGAGCGGGTCGGTACTTCTACGGTGATGAAGACGGATACGACCATACCTCATCTTCTCCATCTGATCCTAGACCTGCAAACAAGGAGAGAGAAACCTGGGCAATGTAGAGACGGCCGGTAGAGGAAGAATCCCCTATTTCCAGCTAGAAAAGTGTTGCCCTATATCTCATACCCTAATAAGGAGGTGGAGACCTCCTTATATAGGAGATATGGGAAAACCCTAACCTCAATGGGCCAGGCCCAGTTAGGGGTTGTCTCTACGAGCCCACAGCCTAGTGTAGTATAAACTACAACGCGCTGGGCTTCGCGGGTTAGTACACAACAATAAATATATATAATTAATATAAAAGTGATAAATAGCAGGAAAGTCCGACCGTTCGGGTCGGGTCCAGTACCATACCTCGTCAATGTTCTTGTTGTGGTTGTGACCAAAGGATAAGTGACGGTATTGTTTTAAGATCTAAACACAAGAATCTTGTGTTAGGGTCCTAGAAAGGTTATAGACTAGGTCAAAGCATTACTAATAACCTAATTCCCTATAACCATGAGCTCTGATACCAACTTTTCTGACTCACCCCGATCGCGTAAAACAACAAATCGTGGCGGAATCGTCGGGTAGTGTTGTAACAGAATCATTATTTCATAACACACGGAAATTTGAAGTTTCATTTTATTTAAAGATTAACCATTTACATTGTCTTGAAATTTAAACAAACAAGTTAAAGATAGTCTATCATTGTTATTAAGTCACTAAGGCCTCGTCCAGTCCTACGTGAGCATGCATCCTAGCAATCAACATCATTCAACAACACCTGAAACATATGTAAAAAAAAAAAAAGTCAGCAAAGAAATGCTGGCGAGCACATAGGTTTTATGAGAGTGTCGGATTCATGGCTTGTTTACATGTTGCAATACCTAATTAAAAACCCCGTTTTGAAAAAATGTATAGTGTTGCAACATAATTAACCAACTCAAATCAAGTCGGTTATAATTTGTAAAATCTCGTAGCCATGATTCTTAACCCCAAAACATTTGTTTAATTAAATCGAATTGTAAAACATCTCGTAAAAACTCGTTAATAAAACTCGTATGGTTTATATTATTCAGAAAACATCATTGTGTGACATCGTTTACCCAAGTCAACTAAATAACGCCACGGTATGTAATATGATGAAAACACTTATATATAAGAAGTACCAGCGGCGTATCTACCATGTTTTATTCACATTACACCCGTCCCGTTATCTAAACACTAACCAAAAACCAATCGTTTATCCAAATCGTTTAACTCGTTAAAATCTCTTTGGTCGTTTAAATCATTCTCGTTTTAAATTGAGAAAACTACTTTTGGTCGCCTCGCTAATAACATCCAAACCTTCGCAACTCGACTATCTCGAAACTCGCATTAATAAACCACCAAAGGGTAAATTAACAATAACAGATTCAGTCGTTACCCACCTAACCCACACATAACCATGGGTGTAGTCTGATAACGGGATTTGTCAGATCCTATGGTACCATAACCTAATACTGGTCGGTTTGGCCAAAACTAATGAATGTTTTTCGTTATGTAATTACAACCAACAAGTTTATCCACATTATCGAAATCTTTATTAATTTAATATAAACCATTTTAATCATTTTTGAAACCATCGTTAAAAACATCGAAATCATTTAACACATATGAATCACCCCAAAACAATCGAAAACAGTAAAATAGGGGAACTATGTACTCACTTGAGAATGCTTAGAAGTCTTGAATAAAAACCAAGCAAAACTAGAGGGATCACGGAAATCAATCGGCACCTAATATAAGTAACTACGTAAATAAACCGGACCTAAATCGGAAGACCGGATAGGATGATGTTTCGTAAAGCAAATGAGTCGGGTTCGAAAGTCTAAGCGATTGTTTAGACTGCTTATATTACGACCCTATATAAGCACTAAACTAAAAGTGACGAGTTAAACATGTTTAACGAAGTTAGAAAAAAAGTTTGATATCAAAACAAACGGTTTTGATACCCAAGAATAGTTTGGTTGCAAAATACGCATGAATACGCATTTTGACCAAAACTATGACTCGTCACTACACCTAATCAACGTGGTAATCAGTAGGTATAGTCACAAGGGACAATAACCATCGTGATTAAGCTCACGTTGCGAAGTTCAAACGAACTTCGTGTTGACCAAAGACTGGTCAAAGCAGAAAGTCAAACACAGTTTGACTTTCGTGCTTAAAAACGCATAAAATCACGAAAGAATACTTACAAAGGGTCCAAGCTAGGAAGATCTTGATCAAATTACTCAGGTATGAAGTTCTTGAACTCCAACTTAGAGTAATTCAATCAGATTTGTGAGGAATGAGGATGAAGGTGATGGGTATTTATAGAAAACCCACAACCGTTAGGATCATTCCTCGCAAAACGTGCTTCAATCTTGACCATCCAAGTGGGCACATGGTATTGTAATACAAGGGGCATACTAAAAACCACCAAATCTAGCCCAAAGTATGCAAAACCTTGGGTTAAAACCATCAAAAACAGGCTGGAAGTCCAAATTTAATGTTTCTGATCTGGGCATCTCTCGCAGGTTGCGTAAGAATAGGCTTAGGCTTACGCCCCAGGGCTAAGAAGTTTGGCAGAATTACAATTTTAGTCCCTGCAGGCCTAAAACTTGGTATTTGATGCATTTTTGACACGTTTAAGCCCCGTTAACCTCATTTCAAAGCTCTAAAATGAAGTTAAAGTATAGGGAACATGAAACATGCTCAAAAACATCTTGGATGTCGGTTCGTTTGGCCATACGGTTGCGTTGTTTGGTTAATTACGACGGAAGTCGTAACGAACGCAAAAACGATCCAAATTAAGGGACGAATGGAATTTTATCATGCCAATCACTAAAATAAAGTATTTTAATGATTAGATAAATTTTTGGATGTCCGGATATATTCAGAACGTAAGATATGCGCGAAAATGTAAACTTATGCACTTTCTGACGCTTTTAGTCCCTGTTAATCAAATAAGTTTATTTTTGCGCACCAAACACCTCAAAGCCTATTTCTAAGCTATGTAAAGGATATTTAGGGCATGTTTAACTTATGATCATATTCTGAAATGTTCATTACAGTACGAATCGGCATACTTTCGCAGTTTGTTGAAATTAGTCCCTGTAAGCAAATAAACTTGATTTCGACACACCAAATCATCTAAAACTTATTTATAAGTTATGTAAAGGTTATTTAAGGTATGTTAAGCTTATGTCTCTATTCCGGAGTGTTTGTCGCATTAAACTGATTACGTTTACGCACCAGTTTGCGTATAACTTTCAAGAAAGCGATTTAGAGCTCGAAATCGAACAAGAATTGATATGTGCAAACGATACACATATTTATACAAATCTCAAGTATGAAAAACAATATTTCATTGATTTGGTATTTGTTTGATGGCCATGGAGGCACAGATGTCACACTGTGTCCAAGACTGGAATCTCTCCAGAAGAAAAGACATCAGCAATGGACAAAACAGGCAACCAACACGAGGCCGTGCTAAGCCAACACGGGGCGTGGTCAACTCTAATATTTGCAGAATCTACAATAGTACAATAAGTACATTGGCCACGGGCCGTGCCGTTGAGACACATGGCCGTGTTAGTACAGACCTGACACTGCAATTAATGAGGGAGAGAGAGAGAGAGAGATGGCCATGGGGTCATGCCAGACGGGCACAGTCCATGGTGAATGTTCTGTTTTCAGCTATAAATAGAGGTGCTTAGGTCCATTCCAATCCATCCCTTGGCAAACTACTTCTCTCTCACTTGCCACCACTCCACCACCACTACAACACCATCATCCACCACCACCATCATCCATCTTCCATCATTTAGAGTGTGTAGTAGTCTCGGGATCCAAGATCGATCTTAAGAGTCTTTGTCAAACAAAGGCCATGCTTGGCTAAACTCTTACATCACTTGTTGAAACAAATGTTTTATGTATTTGATGTGTGTAAAATGCAACATATAAATTACATCAGTTGAGGCATAAAACTAACCCTTTTTTAGTATTAATGTTGGAAAAAGTGTGCTTTTGTCTTCCTTTTGTATTTTCAGGACCAAATGAGCTTAAATGAACAAAAGGAAAAAAAGGAACAAATATGCAGCAAAATCTAAGATAAATACAAAGAAAAGGAATAAACGTGGCATGCCCGACCCCTCGACAGCATCTTCCCAAGCAAAAACAAGAGATCAGAAGGCTGACCACGGCCCCGTGCCCAGCGGACACGGGGGCGTGGCCAGAAGTCTGCAGAAAAGACAAACTGATAGAAGCTTCTATTCCCAGCACGGGGGCATGCCCAGCTTAACACGGGCCATGGTCAATGCTAAGATTCACAGAATCTTGCAAATCTTGATAGTACAGATACGCTTCTGCACACGAGGCCGTGCCCAGCGAACATGGGGGCGTGTGGAGCCTAATATAGACAGTTTCAATTAATGAAGAAAGAGAAAGAGGATGGCCACGGGGCTGTGTCCAGCGGACACGGGGCCGTCTCCGGGCTTCCGTACAGGCTATAAATAGGGGTGCTTGGTTCACTTCAAAGACATCCCTTGGCAAACCACCTCTCTCCCACTTCACCCACACTCCACCACCATCACAACACCCACATCCACCACCATCATCCATCATCCACCTTAGAGTGTGTGTAGTAGTCTCGGGATCCAAGATTGATCGTAAGAGTTATTGAAAATCAAAGGCCATGTTTGCCTAAGTCTCTTACATCACTTGGTGAAGACAAGCATTTAATGTAATACTTTTGATTTTTAATCTTTTCGCACTTTTTATTTGGTTTTGTATTAATGACTTTAATAACTAGTTTCTTATGTTGAAGATGAAACTTCCTTATCATTTGTCTGTGGTGTCTTGGCGTTATTTTACTGTCTATATAAAATAAAAGATTTTCGCCATTCATATCTCTATGGTCTATATAGAGATATGTTGGCTACCTGGTCAGGTGTTAAGGGAATGGTTTGGTAAGGTTCTTGCCTTGTTCAGTGTATAGATCCTGCAAGGACCTGGGTCAAGCTTACTAGGACCTCCTTCAATACCCACTGGTATTGGATGGTGGGGGTGCGAATGGCTTGATCCCCTCATATGTAATCTACTATTAACACATTAACCCGACTACTTGGGATTGTATCCCTGCTGACTCAAACCACTTAGCCGAGGGTAACGTCGCCTTCAAAAGAGGGGCCTACCACATTACACATTAATAACTTAATTAATTATCTTCCAATATTCCGACCCTTTGGGATTGTATCCTTGCTGACTCAAACAACTGGGTTGAGGGTAATGTCACACCCCGACCACGAAAAACAACAAATCATGGCGGAAACGTCGGGGAGTGTTGTAACAGAATCATTGTTTCATAACACATGGATTGAAGTTCTGTTTTATTGAATTGAATGTTTTACATTACATTGAAATTAGAAATAAAACATGAACAATTAGACTTTCATTATTATTAAGTCACTAAGGCCTCGTCCGTTCCTATGTGAGCATGCATCAATATCATCATCAAATATCACCAACTATGGTACCTGAAACACATGTGAAAATACGTCAGCATAAAATGCCGGCGAGTACATAGGATTTTATGAGAGTGTCAGATTCATGGCTCGTTTATGTTTTGAAAATATAACTTAAACACCTTTGTAAATTGATAATTAGAAAACCAAGTTTAGTAAAATGTTTGTAATGTAAATTGAAATAACTAAGTCAAAACAGATTTGTTTTATAAAACCTCGATACCATGAATCTTAACTCCAAAACATTTGTTTATATAAACCCAAATTGTAAATTGTTTTTGAAATAAAACTCGAATGTTTTATATTGTTAGAAAAACCTTGTAATATAACTTTGTTTTGATAAACTTGCCCAAGTGATCTAGATGACGTAACAATATATAATGTGTTAAATGCACTTATATATAGGAAGTACCAGCGGCGTATCCACCATGCTATTAACACATTACACCCGCCCCGTTACCTAATCACTTCCCTAACCCAATGGTTCAAACAATACCAAATGATTCACGTAATCAAACAATTACAAACGGTTCGTATAAATCAAACAGTTACAAATGGTTCACATAACCAAACAGTTACAAACGGTTCATATAAATCAAACAGTTACAAATGGTTCATATAATCAAACAGTTACAAACAGTTCAAAATGTAAAACAATGTGTCCATATGCTGAGAGAACATATGCAACAAAATGTAATATACAAAAATCAATGTGCTAGCATGTTCAGTGAACATACATAGCAAAACATAATGAAATCATGTACTATATATGTACTAATGAACATAACAAGCATATGATATAAAATCATGAAAAACACGAAAGTAACAAGTAGGCACATGTGTTTCACCCCAAAACAGTTGAAAACAGTAAAAGAGGGGACTATGTACTCACTTGAGGATGCTTAGAAGTTTTGACAAACAACCAAGCAAGGCTAAAGGGATCACGGAAATCAAACGACACCTAATATAGGTAACTACATTAATAACCGGACCTAAATCGGAAGATCGGATAGGATGAGGTTTCGTAAACCAAATGAGTGTTGGAATCATACGATATGGTTTAACAAATCCTACATACTAAATCGAAACCTAACCTAAGTGCTTACGACCCATTACGACCCGTTTAGGTAGCGTACGCTACTTTAACGCGTCGTTTGCGCAAAGCGTGTTCGGAACGCCTAACTAGTCCTATGACAAGTATTATATGCCTTAACACATCTAATAATGTTGCCTAATCTGTTTAGATGTCAAAATTTAGGTTACATATGCTTAAAATGAATTTATGCGTAAAAAGGGCATTTTGGTCATTTTCCTAAGGCATATAAACTACCTATCATACAACTACTTAAACGAAGTGACCATAAGGTATAACCTCGGAAGGTTATTCCCTACACAACTATGGTCACAATAAATGCTTGGTCGGATCCTAATGATCGACCAAATGGGTCGGGTTCGAAAGTCTAAGCGGTTGTTTAGACCGCTTATCTTACGACCCTATATAAGCACTAAACTAAAAGTGACGAGTTAAACATGTTAAAACATGTTTAATGAAGTTAGAAAACAATTTTGATATCAAAACAAAAGGTTTTGATACCCAAGAATAGTTTGGTTGCAAAATACGCATGAATACGCATTTTGACCGAAACTTTGACTCGTTACTATACCTAATCAACGTGGAAATCAGTAGGTATAGTCACAAGGGACTATAACCATCGTGATTATGCTCATGTTGTGAAGTTAAAACGAACTTCGTGTTGACCAAAGACTGGTCAAAGCAGAAAGTCAAACACAGTTTGACTTTCGTGCTTAAAAACGCATAAAAGCATGAAAGAAACTTACAACGGGTCCAAGCTAGGAAGAACTTGATCTAAATACTCAGGTATGAAGCATAAAGCTTCAACTTAGAGCATAAATCAGATCAAGGTGTGAGGAAAATGGAATGGGAGCTTGGGTATTTATAGATTTCGGAGAACCGTTAGGATCGTTTCTCGCAAAGCGTGCTTTGATCTTGACCTTACAAGTGGGCACATGGTTTTAGAATACCATGGGAACATGTAAAACCATCAAATACCAGCCCATAGGGTGCAAAACCATGGGTTAAAACCATCAAAACATCAAAATTGGACTAGATACAATGAATCTGGTCATTTGGGCACTTTTTGACGCTTTTAGTCCCTATTGATCAAGAAAGTTTATTTTTGCGCACCAAACACCTCGAAGCCTATTTCTAAGCTATGTAATGGATATTTAGGGAATATTTAACGTATGATCAAGTTCCAGAATGTTCGTTACAGTACCTTGGCATACTTTCGCAGTTTGTCGAAATTAGTCCCTGCAAGCGAATAAACTTGATTTTGCCACACCAAACCCTCCAAAACTTATTTATAAGTTATGTAAAGGTTATTTAAGGTATGTTAAGCCTATGTCACTGTTCCGGAGTGTTTGTTGCATTAAACTGGTTATATTTACGCATCAGTTCTCGTATAACCTTCCAGAAAGCGATTTAAAGCTCGAAATCATACATGAATTGATATGTGCACATGATTCACATATTTATACAAATTCCAAGTATGAAACACAATATTTCATTGATTTGGTATTTGTTTGATGGTCACAGAGGCACAGGTTTCACAGTCTCCCCTACTTTAAGAAATTTTGTCCCGAAATTTATTCGTTGGAGCCTGTCTGTGACTTTGTGTTAAGTAACCACCAAAGATATGCAAGGCATAATCCTTTCATTTCCTCAACGGACATTCTTCAGAAAAAAAAATGAACAGACGGAGTCATTTTTTTTAACGGGTGCTTCCTCAGAAATGGAAATGAAGGAATAATCAAAAGGATATTCATTTCCTCAACGGACATTCTTCATAAACAAAAATGAACGGACAGAGTCATTTTCAACAGGTGCTTCATCAGAAATGGAAATGAAGAAATAATCAAAAGGATATTCATTTCCTCAACGGACATTCTTCAGAAACGAAAATGAACGGACGGAGTCATTTTCAACAGGTGCTTCATCAGAAATGGAAATGAATAGAATTAACTCAAAAGGATATTCATTTCGCTCAACGGACATTCTTTAGAAATGAAAATGAACGGACGGAGTCATTTTCAACAGGTGCTTCATCAGAAATGGAAACGAATAGAGTTATCTCTAGACACATGACAAAACCTGCTGTGGTTTCTGTGCACTAAATTCCATAATTATGTATGCATCCATAATTACGTAATTCCTTGCACAATCCGCACAGTGCATTTCATAATGTGTAGGGGAAGAAAAATCAAACATGTGATGAGTGTGACTAGACTACCATAGGGTCCTTTTAATTAGATCGACAAATGATCTCTTTAAATAGACCACCAAGGAGTCTTTTCAGCTATATCGTCACATGACATTCCTAACCAGATTTTTGGATCAATCTGTTTAACTAGACCACCCAAGGGGTCTAATTATGGAATAGTACCTTATAATCCAAGGGTCTTAACTATTACGTAGAAGCCCATTAAGGATTTGAGGTAGTAACTTTGGATATCCTACTATGAATCCCTTATACGAAGATATAGAAGATTCTACGAGGATTTGGATAACGAAAAATTCGGATCACGCAAAAACATAAAAGAGAAAACATAAGCACATAATCACATAATTGTTTAACTTGACCTTTAATTTGTTATCTTTGGACATGGATATTTAAAGCACACCAGGAATCCAATCCGTGGATTTCATTTGGCACTCTAATCTTTTTCAAGAATCTATCTATGAAGATAGGATGATCTTCCAAAAATTCGATTTTTGATTACAAAGAATCATAACATTCGAATTAAGGTACACAACGATTAAGGACTTACGGAAATACCCTTAGGTACCCTATCAAGGATTGGGTATTCATCCAGAGTTGTAACTTGCGCCTTGTACTTCGTTTTCCTTGGAAGAAACAGGTACTTATGATTTTCGTGGAAAACGCAAGAGATCATAAAATGGAAGAATTTTGGGAGTAGTCTGTTTTCAAGGAATACGGTTCCTTGATTGTCGGTATTGTAGGGGATATGTTGTTTATACATGCAACCACATAAATACATTGCAATGTAAATAAAATATTTATTTATAAACAACATCAACAACTGTTTCTTAGACATTGACAACAAAAGAGAATAATACATAAAGCTTGATTATTTCTAAACAACGTTGTCTTCCAATCGGTCAGATGCTCATCCCTGCGCTGGATTTACATTTGCAAGCTTTGGGCAATCCCTTCGAAAATGGCCCATCTTGCCACAGTTGAAGCAAGAACCTGGTAGAAAACGAGCTTGAGCTGGATTGTTTCCAGCTTGATTTGGTGTAGCTACAGTTGGGCAAACTCTTGTTGTATGACCAATAAGTCCACAAATTTGGCATTTGTGGCACTTCACACTAGCATGATGATGAAGGCTACATTGGTTGCACAAGGGTGCAGTTCCGTTGTATGGCTTCCTAGCAGGGGGTTGACCTGGTTGGTTGGGGACAGCTTGATCATTGTGAGCGACCACGACGAAGTTCCGAGAAACCTTTCGCTTCTTTGACTTCTTGGAGGATTCAGTCTGCTCATCCTTCGGATTTGATTCCTTGATCGGTTTCTTGTCACCCTTTCGGAAAAGCTTACCTTTCCTGATCTGAGATTCAGTCAAGGTAGCGGATAGCTCAATGGTCTGTCTAACTGTAGTGGGATTACTACCAGTAACAATATCTTGAACTGAGTCAGGGAGGCCATCAATGTACTTTTCAATTGCCTTATCCAAAGGCGTAACCATGTTCGGGCATAACAGACTTAACTCCTCATAACGGTCAGTGTAGGCTCGATGCTCACCGCTATCTTGCTTAAGATCGTCGAATTCCCTTTCCAATGCCCTAATCTCATGACGAGGACAGAATTCCCTCATCATTAGTGCTCGAAGCTCTTCCCAGGTTTGAGCCAGTGCTACCTCAGCACCCCTATCTCTCATCACACCATTCCACCATGTTAGAGCTCGTTTCTCAAAAACACTAGATGCGAACTCTACCTTTCGCTCGTTTGGGCATTGAACATGTCTGAAGGTGCTCTCTAGACTCTCAAACCATTGCAGAAGTGCAGTCGCTCCTTGAGACCCATAAAACTTTGATGGCTTAGCTGAGTTGAATATCTTGAAGTTGCATGGGGCATTATTGTTGTTGAGGGCTAGGTTACATTGAGCAATGATGTTTGGGATTGTAGCAGCCATTTGCTGCGTAATGATAGCTGCCAGTTCTTCATTAGGTACCTGATTGTCGCGTCGTGGAGGCATTCTAAAAGGGGAAACAAGAGAGAAAACAAATGAAATGGCATTGGGTAACGATGTTACAATTTCCAACCAAAAGGCATGGGTGATGGTCATTTGTTCGAACCACGAAGCAAACAAACGACACATAAAAGCTGAATCAAAGTAAATAGGTCTTCATAATGTATCGTGAAGACATGCTCGCCTATAAGTGGACACTCACCCCAAGAGTTCCTAGGTAAGAGTGACTGGTCCGATACTGCGGATTTGTACGAACACTCTAGCCTTAGACAGAAGACTCAGGGTACAGGCACCCACCCTTCCAGTTTGCACGTGTTCATATTATTTAGACCCAAACTTTGACGAGATTTTGAAAACTTTGAAGGTTCAAAACCTTATAATAAATCATCCTAGAACAAATGACTAGTTTTCAAAGCGGATTCGAAATTTATGTTCTTATTGTGATTATCACCTAAAGATAGGTGACGGTATTGTTTTATGACTAAACGCAAGTAAACTCACGTTAGGGTCCTAGGAAGGTTATAGACTAGGTCAAAGCATTACTAATAACCTAATTCCCTATAACCATGAGCTTTGATACCAACTTTTCTGTCACACCTTGACCACGAAAAACAACAAATCATGGCGAAAACGTCGGGGAGTGTTGTAACAGAATCATTGTTTCATAACACATGGATTGAAGTTCTGTTTTATTGAATTGAATGTTTTACATTACATTGAAATTAGAAATAAAACATGAACAATTAGACTTTCATTATTATTAAGTCACTAAGGCCTCGTCCGTTCCTATGTGAGCATGCATCAATATCATCATCAAATATCACCAACTATGGTACCTGAAACACATGTGAAAATACGTCAGCATAAAATGCCGGCGAGTACATAGGATTTTATGAGAGTGTCAGATTCATGGCTCGTTTATGTTTTGAAAATATAACTTAAACACCTTTGTAAATTGATAATTAGAAAACCAAGTTTAGTAAAATGTTTGTAATGTAAATTGAAATAACTAAGTCAAAACAGATTTATTTTATAAAACCTCGATACCATGAATCTTAACTCCAAAACATTTGTTTATATAAACCCAAATTGTAAATCGTTTTTGAAATAAAACTCGAATGTTTTATATTGTTAGAAAAACCTTGTAATATAACTTTGTTTTGATAAACTTGCCCAAGTGATCTAGATGACGTAACGATATATAATGTGTTAAAAGCACTTATATATAGGAAGTACCAGCGGCGTATCCACCATGTTTTTAACACATTACACCCGCCCTGTTACCTAATCACTTCCCTAACCCAACGGTTCAAACAATATCAAACGGTTCACATAATCAAACAGTTACAAACGGTTCATATAAATCAAACAGTTACAAACGGTTCACATAATCAAACAGTTACAAATGGTTCAAAATGTAAAACAATGTGTCCATATGCTTAGAGAACATATGCAACAAAATGTAATATACAAAAATCAATGTGCTAGCATGTTAAGTGAACATACATAGCAAAACATAATGAAATCATGTACTATATATGTACTAATGAACATAACAAGCATATGATATAAAATCATGAAAAACACGAAAGTAACAAGTAGGCACATGTGTTTCACCACAAAACAGTTGAAAACAGTAAAAGAGGGGACTATGTACTCACTTGAGGATGCTTTGAAGTCTTGACAAACAACCAAGTAAGGCTAAAGGGATCACGGAAATCAAACGACACCTAATATAGGTAACTATATTAATAACCGGACCTAAATCGGAAGATCGGATAGGATGAGGTTTCATAAACCAAATGAGTGTTGGAAATCATACGACATGGTTTAACAAAGCCTACTGTTGGGATTGAACCCCACCAAAGGAACAGATAATTAAAGCCAAAACTCGATCAGGGCAGTGGATCCAGAATAAGCAGATGTTATGTATACAAATCTCTCCCCTTGAAAGTGGTTTCAACATCTGCTGACTAGGGATGGGTTTTTTTCCCAAATACCCGTACCCGTACCTGTACCGTACCCGTACCGATTTTAGGTATTTGGTACATGTATCGGTACCCAGTTTTATTGATTTTGGTATTCGGTACTTTCGGTATTGGTACAGGTACGGGTACGAGTAAAAACGGGTACTGGTACCGAATTTTATGTAGACCTTTAAAAGTTTTTTTTTGTGTTATGTTTTATTTCCGTATTATGGTATTCATAGTACTCATATTGATTTTACCTATATGGTACTCGTACCAATTTTACCTATTTGGTACTCGTGCTATATTGGTACTCATGTCAATTTTACCTATTTAGTACTCGTACAAGTGCTCAAAAACTAAATAAAAACAAAATGGTACCAAAACGGGTACTCTACCGAAAATACCCGTACTCGTACCCGTACCGTACCTATATATTTGGTACGGTATTTGGTACCCAGTTTTGTTCAAATTTGGTACCGGTACGAGTATGGGTACGGGTACTGTACCAATCCCATCCCTACTGCTGACCTCCTATCTACTAATCGTACAAACTGCTGACCTACAAACTGCTGATCAAGTAAAAGACTGATGAAAGATTAAAGCTCTGCTGTTTAATCTACTGCCTTGAGTCAAGCTCTACTGATCATGACAAGTACTGCTGGGTTGACATCAGTGGAAGGATGCAGCAGTAGTTTAGATGTCTTTATGTAATGAAATGTAATAGCAGTAGTTAGCATAGCAGAGGTTGTATAGATCAGGGGTTAGAGTTTGTTAGGAGGTTAGATGTCACTTTCATGGTGACGTCAGCTTAGATGCCTCAGTGGTTTGCTTGTGCCTATAAATAGAACAGTACCATGCACTGTTCTATTTAGCTCTTTACAAAATCTTCTTCCTGCACGAACAAACAGTGTGAGCTCAGGCTGAGGGGGAGTTTGCATTCATACATGCATTGTAATCGTTATTGAAATAAATTCAATCTTTCGGTTCTTTGTTGAAAATGTTTGATTAAAGCAATTCTCTCGTTTGATTGTGTGCAAAGTTTGTTTCCATCTTAATTCCGCTGCACAACTCATTCATCTTCATCTTTATTCAAACGTAAAACACAATCAAAACCAAACTCAGATCCTAACTATTGGTATCAGAGCTTGGACAGACAAATTTGATTTAACAATCATTTTGACATAAATAGTTTAGCTCATAATCGTTGATACTGATAGTTTGTTCGTTTTGTTGAAAAACAGAGTAAGGTTTAATCACCATCACAGTTGATTAATCAGTACTTGTAAAACAACTAGGATGACGTCACAATCAGAAGATGATAAGAATAACATTGCCTCTCTTTTCAAACCACCTATGCTTAAATGAAATGAATACAACATCTGGCAGAAAAGGATGGGTCACATCCTTGCTCAACAGAACACTGGATGTTGGAGGTCTGTTGTTTTTGGTCCCCATGTTCCTATGGTGCCAAGTGCTGAGGATGCAAAGAAGTTCGTACCTAAACCATCTGAAAACTATACTAAAACTGATTTTCAGAAGTTCGAACTCGATGCCAAAGCATTTAGCATCATAGCATCCGCATTACCAAATGAGATCTATGCTGGACTGTTACATTGTAACAGTGCCAAAGAGCTATGGGATGCACTGAAGGAACAGTTTGGGGGAACAGAAGAAGTCATTGAAAACAATAGGGAAATTCTGAATCAGCAGTATGAAACATTTTGTCACATCAAGGGTAAATCATTGACTCAGCAATTTGAGCGATTCAGTTGTCTCATTAGTGAACTAAGGCTTGTTAAAGTAACATTTCCAAATTCAACTCAAAATAGCAGGTTCCTTAGATTACTACCAGAAAAATGGGATACCATAGCTTTTGTTACTAGAAACTCTGCTGACTTCAAAGATCTAACCCTGACCCAACTTCATGGTAGACTCCTGACCTATGAAAGGGAGTTAAACCAGAAAAAGAAGTTGCAAGAGTCTGGCAAAGTTGCTGATGATTATTCATTCGGTAGCACAGCTCTTTTTGGTCAGGAAGAATCTGGTAGCAGTGGTAAGGATAAGGGTTATGATCACTTTATTGATATAACTGCTGGTGGAAATTTTAACAACCCTGATCCTCACTCTGCAAATTATGCTTTTACTGCAAATTGTGAAAACTAGATGTCAGATAACTTGTGCTTTGAAGTCAATGATTTGCAACACTTTGATCCCATTGACTTAGAAGAGATGGACATTTTGCATCAATTGGCTTTGCTTAGTGTAAGAACAAGTAAATTCTACAAAAGAACAGGGAGAAAATTCCCAGGGTTACATGGGAATTTAAGGGTGGGGTTGGATAAGTAAAAAATTAAGTGCTATAAGTGCAATAGGCTAGGTCATTTTGCTAGGGAATGCAGGAGTCAAACCACTGGTCCAATAATCACTCATCCCAGCTCAAACCCAAGACCACAACAGCAAAGCACTGTGCACTATACCCAATATACCCCTACTGCCCATGTTAACACTGCTCACTATGCTGCAACCCCTGTGCCTGTGCATTATGTTCAAACAACTGTTCCACAAATTCAGTATGTTCAAACCCCTGCCCCTCAGGCACAAGTGCAACCTGTTGCACCTCAACAAGCTGCTCCAACAGTGGTACAACCAGATCAACAAAGCTTTTTCACCCAAGGTTTTGTTGACTGGAGCAGCATGCCTGATGAGCTTGGTGATGAAATTTTGCACTCAATGCTTTTAATGATCCTTCTAATGATGAATTTTGTTTGATGGCATTAGAGTCAATACCAGAAGGGGTAGAAACTGAAGGTGAACAGCTAAGTGATGAAACAGTGGATAAAGTGGCTGAAGCAGTGGTTACTGCAGTTGCTGGTGAACTACTGCTGGGAGAAAATTCAGAAACCCTGATTGAACCACTGTCTGACCCCTGGTCCGAAGATGACAAAGAAGAAAAGGAAGAGAAGAAAGAAGGTGAGAGAGAAGATAGAGCTGATGAAGAAGGTGATTATAAATGTGATTGTGCCATGATGGCTGCTGCTAAGGTAACACCTCAAGTTCTTGAAAAACTGTGTTCAGACCAATGCATTATTGCATTTGCTAACATCAAAGAGGTAAATAAAAACCTTAGGGATAAAGTCTTATCTGATGAAGTCAACTTTGAAAAGTCATTAAAAGAACTTAGAAACGAATTGGCTGAAAAAGATAAAGAAATCAGCAGTCTCAAAGAAGAGCAGAGCATAACCAAGACTCAGCTTCAAACTATGGTAGAAAAATACCAAGGTTGTAAAAAGGAGTTGGAGTCCACCCAGATCACCTATGAAAGATGGGTGGAATCTTGCAAAGGGTATGAGGTTATGCTTGAGAAACAGCTTAAAAGCAATGTCAAGTTTGGTGTAGGATATAGAAAATATGATGATCTTGTAAACACTGCTGGAAAACAAGTTGTTCCATCTGAAATTAAACCAACAAACAAGAATGGCCTAAGAAGTGAAAATCACTGATAAACTTGGTAACAAAATCACACTTGAGAGACCAGTGGGATCCTCTACTTTTGAGGAAATTGAGAAATACCAATTTAAACCCACATGGTCTGATGAGTGTGACATTCTTGAAAATTTTAAACCCATGGATTTCACAACCACTGATGATGTTAAAGCTCCAAAGGCAAAAGTCATTCCTCTCAAGGACATCCCAGCAGAGGTTAAAAACTCTGTTGCAAAGGAGTCTGAAAAGAGAAAGAAGAGAGAAAAAATCAAAAACCTGTTTTGTGAATTTTGTGAAAAAAGGAATCATCTAACAAAAGATTGTTTCCATTTAAAAGCATATGACTTCAACAAAACAAGTGTCATTGTACCTGCTGAGAGCTGCATCATCTGTGGTAAACCAAACCACAAAACTCAAGAATGTGTGTATCTTAAAAACTTTGATGTAAAAAAGAATGAGTACACTGCTAAAACATCCTTGAGTCCATCAACATCATCTGTCAAGTTCACCAAAAATCAACCACTGTTTGTGCCAGTCCAAACAGCTGTTACAAAACAGCTGAATCAAACATATGTCCAAAGAGATGTTTAAGTGACTGATGCACCCCCTGCCAACCAATTCAGAAAAGGCAAGGGACAATCATCTTACCAAAGGATTCCACACGTTTATGAGACCTACAAAAGGCCCTCTAAACCTAGAGTGAACATGCATCCTTTTGGGTATCAACAGGAGATTGGTCAAAACCCACAACAGTGGTTAGAAAGAAACAGTCCTAAAACTGTCCAAACCCCTGACCTAACCACTGTCCATCAATCTGCATCCATCCCAGACACTGTTGAGACCCCATCCAAAGCCTTATTGGCTTTGGAAACCCTAATGAACTAATCCTTTTACTTCATGTGCAGGGTGCTTCTGCATGCTTAGATAGGCTTTGGTATGTAGATAGTGGAGGCTCCAGGCACATGACAGGATGTAAAGCCCAACTCAAAGATTTCAAAATCCATGGAGGGGGTGATATATCCTTTGGGAATAATAGTAAAGGGAAAGTTCTGGGGTCTGGTACAGTAAAGTCTGGAAATGTAAAATTTGAAAATGTCAATCTGATAGACAATCTGAAATTCAACCTCCTGAGTGTTTCACAAATGAGTGATAAGGGGTATGGGTCATTCTTCTCAAAGGAGTGTTGGACCAGAAATGGTTGAAAAGATTGAAGCAATAATAAAAACTGGAAAAACAAAGCTTGTTGCTCAAAGAAGTGGCAATGTTTATGTTGTTGATATGTCAAAAGAGTGTCCCAGAACTGATGCTTTTCTGTTCTCAGCTGCCTCTAACAAAGAGACAGAACTTTGGCACAAAAGATTGGGGCACACAAATCTCAAGACAATCACTGAAATTTCAAAAAATGGCTTGGTAAGAGGCTTACCTCAAAAATTGTTTTCATGTCCTGAGCATTGTGTTTCCTGTTTAAAAGGAAAACATCATAAAAGCCCCTTTAAGTCCATTGAAGAGTCCAAAACAACCCAGTGTTTGCAAATGTTGCACATGGATTTGTTTGGCCCAGTCCAAGTCATGAGTCTCAAGAAGAAGAGATATTGTTTAGTTATTATTGATGACTTCTCTAGATTTACATGGACTTTCTTTTTACACTCAAAAGATGAGACTGCAGGCATTTTGCAAGACTTTGTGACACAGGTTGAAAAGCAATTTGGCCTTCCAGTAAAAGTCTTCAAGAGTGACAATGGCACAGAATTCAAAAATAAGGAGTTGGATGCCTTCTGTATGAAGAAAGGGATTGTAAGGCAGTACAACATCCCTAGAACACCAGAGCAAAATGGGGTAGTTGAAAGAAAGAACAGAACTTTGATTGAGGCTGCCAGAACCATGCTTGCTGATTCAGGTTTGCCATTAACTTTTTGGGCAGAGGCAGTAAACACTGCTTGCTATGTCCAAAACTGAGTTTTAATAAACCCCAGGCACAAAAAGACTGCTTATGAAATTCTGTATAAAATCAAACCACTGATCTCATATTTTAAAGTATTTGGCTGCCCATGCTTTATTTTGAATTTAAAAGATTCCATCTCAAAATTTGCAGCCAAAATAGATTGTGGTTATCATCTGGGATACTCAACCACTGCCAAGGCCTACAAAGTGTTTAATACACGGACCAAAGCAGTGGAGGAGACCTTGAATGTAAAGTTCAATGAACTTTCATCAATGAAAATCCCAGCAAATCCTATAGATTTGTTTGATCTTGATAAATTCACTTTTGAAAACACTGCTGTCAAGACTAACAGTGCAGGTCCATCAGAGGATTCATCACCAGACTATGGATATGAGATCATCATTCCTCAACAAAAGTTTTTTTCAATGGGAAGAGCAGCAGATGTTCAAAACAGCTGTCAAAGCTCAACCACTGCTACATCAACAGTTGTTGACCAAAGTAGCCCCTTAACCACTGCTTCCACATCATCAAACACTGCTGACAAAAGTCCCCAAACAGTGGATAAAAGTCAGCATGTGTCCACACCATTACCTCCTATTCCACCACCTTTTGAAGCCACTGCTGGATCATCAAAGTCACCAGCAGTGGTTAGCTCAGATGATACACATTTGCAGCATTCACCAACAAATGCCATCATACCATACCAAGGAGATTTAATCTTCTTGAGATCTCATCCACCTGATCAAATCATTGGCAACATCAATGAAGGGGTGCTCACAAGAAGCCAAACCCAAAACATTTGTCTTTTTGCTGGTTTTCTATCACTCCATCAGCCAGTCAAGTACCAAGAGGCACTGAAAGACAACAGCTAGGTAGAAGCCATGCAAGAAGAGCTCCAACAGTTTAAAAGACAACAAGTATGGGAGCTTGTACCACTGCCAAAAGATGTAAGTCCCATCGGCACAAAGTGGGTCTTCAAAAACAAAACTGATGAAAGGGGCATTGTTGTCAAGAATAAAGCCAGGCTTGTGGTTCAAGGTTACAGACAGGAAGAGGGGATTGATTATGATGAAACATTCGCCCCTGTAGCAAGATTGGAAGCTATAAGATTGTTCCTGGCCTTTGCTGTCAACCACAATATGAAGGTGTTTCAAATGGATATCAAAAGTGCTTTCCTCTATGGTACAATTCAAGAAGAGGTGTATGTTTGTCAACCTCCAGGTTTTGAGGATCCATTTTATCCAGATCATGTCTACAAGCTAAACAAAGCTTTGTATGGCCTGAAACAAGCACCTAGGGCCTGCTATGAAACTCTTTCCACCTTTCTACTCTCAAATGGTTTCAAAAGTGGTACCATTGATAAAACACTGTTTCTAAAATGGAGAGGAAAGGATTTAATGATTGTCCAAATATGTGGATGACATTATTTTTGGAAGCACATGTAATAAAATGTGTGAAGAGTTTAGGGAACTCATGATAGCTGAGTTTGAAATGAGTGCAATGTGTGAACTGCAATGCTTTCTTGGTCTCCAAGTTCAGCAAATGTAAAATGGCACTTTCATTCATCAAATCAAGTATGCTAAAGAACTTTTAAACAAATGTGATATGAATGATTGTAAACCATGCAGCACACCCATGGCAACAAATAAGCTTGTCATGTCTGATGAAAAGGATGAGCTGATTGACCAAACTTTATATAGAAGCATGATTGGGTCTCTTTTGGACCTAACTGCATCTAGGGCAAACATCATGTTTGCAACATGTGTCTGTGCAAGGAGTCAATCAGCCCCTAGAAAATCCAACCTTATTGCCGTAAAAAGGATATTCAGATACATAAAAAGTGCTCCCACACTTGGTATCTTGTATCCAGCTAATGGGAATATCAAGCTTTCAGGATTTTCAGACAGTGACTCTGCTGGATGTAACACCACAAGGAAGTCCACATCAGGAGGGTGCCAGTTTCTAGGTGATTGCTTAGTTTCATGGCAAAGCAAAAAGCAAGCAGCTATTTCCACATCCACTGCTGAAGCTGAATACATTGCTGCTGCAAGCTGTACAGCCCAACTCCTGTGGCTTCAAAATCAGTTATTGGATTTTGGTATCACTGCCTTAAAGACACCACTCATGTTGGATAGCCAGGCAGCAGAAAATATCATCAAAAATCCAGTTTCCCGTTCAACCACCAAACACATCGACATCAGACATCACTTTGTGAGGTATTGCTATGAAAAAGGTTTGATTTCTCTGCATCATGTTCCAACTAAAGACCAGCTGGCAGATGTGCTCACAAAAGCATTAGATACATCCACCTTTGAAAGCTTGGTCTCTAGGATTGGCATGCTAAACATGGAATAACAAGCAAAATCTTGTTTTTCTATGAATAAAAGCATTAAAATGTTTTCAGAAAATCAAAAATCCATCCTTAAAAATAGCTAAAAATGAAGTTTTCATTAAAAATCCTTAAAAGTCTGCCATAACCACTGATTGTTCAAAAGTCTGCTCTACTTCAAAGTCTATCCACTGCTGAAAGTCAACCCCTGTTCTCCCATTTTCCTGATAAGCACTGATGCTCAAAATCAGTGTTTTATCCACTGATGTGCTATCTACTGATAGTGAAAAACACCCACTGCTTCCATTTGTTACCGTTGTAACCACTGCCTTTCATCAGTAACTTTCATAATAGTACTGTCCTTCATTTCATCAGGGGTTGGCATGTGGGCCATACATAGTGGACAGTCCTTTTGTAACCGCTGCCACATCAGCATTCACTTTTTCTCCATAAAACCTCTTTCAAAACCCCAAACAGGGTTTTACCGTCGAATTGAATTCATAAAAATTCTCTTCTCAAAGCAGTTTTTCCTCAAATTCCTTCACAACCTTCTTCGATCATCATCTCCAAAATGACAAAATCGAAGTCATCTGGAAAACCCACTTCCCAATTATCTTTAAAAGAGGCATCTCAAAAGGCTAAACCCATCGAAATCCCACACAAACCGTCTCACAATCTTCTGGGTCTTCTCACAAAACCCGGCACCACAAATATCTTCGACTCCATCATTGATATCATGTCTGCATCAAAGTATAAAACTTTGTTAACAGCAGATGCACCAATTTACTTGGCGACCCAAAGAGAGTTCTGAAAAAAATGTAACCCTTGACACACAAGGTGAGACTGTCATAGCCATTAACTCTTCTCTAAAGGGTAAAGCTGTCAAAATTACACCACAATCCATCTCGGAGGTCTTTCAACTCGATGATCAGAAAGGTATAACTTATTTTCCTAAAAACGAGTTAAAAATTGACTTCATTGAAAGAGGGTATGCAGATTCAATGATGAAGAAGGATACCTTACAAAAAGGTTTCTTTCCTTCTGCAACAAGGTTTTTATTTCATACCCTCCTAATGTGTGTTTCAAACAAAACCATTGCTTTTAATGAAATACCATTAAAGATTCAAAACCTGGGGTATGCTATTCTTCAAAAATAAAATTTTAATTATTCTCAGGTAATCTTTAATGATCTGGTTAAAAATGTTGAAACAAAGGCATTCTTACTATTTCCAAGATTTCTAAGTTATTATTTTGAAAAGAAACTTGGTAAGACTAATGCTTCTGCAATAAAACAAGGTGAATCTCTTCAAATGCACAGCTTAACTGCTGAAACTTTTACAAGAATGTCAACACCTTGCAAAACACAAGCAGAGGTGCCTGAGCAGAATTTAGCAGCTACCACTGCTCCTCAGGTATCTGCTGCTGAGCCCACTACACAAGGTGATCAAAGTAGAAAAACAACTACTTTGAAACCCACACCTAAAATCACCAAAAAGCTACAACAAAAGAAAACTCAAAAATCCCCAAACCCATCAAAAAGGCAACTCTGGAGGATGAGATACCAGGGCAACTGCCAGTGGCAACACAAAAGTCACAAGAAACCACTGCTGCTACTTCCTCACAGCAGTTGGTACAATTATCTCAACCCATAACCGAAACTCCTCCTGCTTCTTCTCAAAAAGATCAGGTTGCACACATAGGGACTCCACAATATGATGCTCTGGAATCACTTGCTTCCATTATCCACAGCCCAATGCCCGGGGAAAATTCTCTTTCTACACCAAACCTCACATCCACAATTTCCCCACCAACTAAACTTTTGTTGGATGCAATTGATTTGAACCAGGCACAAACCAGTCCTTCTCAATCACCTATCAATGAGAACATGCCTCAACAAATGACTGGGTCTGATGTATCAATCTTTGCTAACCCACCAACACAACCTGAGGAGGTTACACCCCTTGAGTTACAAGTAAGTCTTGGTGGTAATCCAAGTGAAGCAGCCACTACAAGTGCTGAACCCACTGGTTTGCATTTGGACAGTGGTTACATCAATAAGACTTCCTTGGAGGCAATTCCTTCCATAGCACCTCTGACATCCACCAGTGGATGTGTTTTGACCACTGGCAACATCAAAAGGCTGTCAAGTGTTGAAGGAAGAAGACCCCAGTACCAAGAAAAAAGGGCATCAGTGGTTAATGTTTGGAGTACACTCCCTACCTCAACCACTGATAAAACCACTGCTAGTGGGAAATCAGATGATCCCATTAAATTGGGTGATGGTTTAAAGTACCTAGAATTGACGGAACGAGTTGAAAAACTGGATACCTCTGTTGCAGAGATTAAAGAAATGCTGCATCAGTTGTTGAAAGTACAAAAGGTGCAATCCACTGTTGTTCCACCTCAAGCACCTGCTCCACCACAAGCACCTGCTGCAAATGAGCTCTAGAATCTATTTCAACCTTTTCTCCAAAAACAAAAACAAATGGCTAATCAGCAACATGCAATACATGTACAAGAGCTGAGAAACACAATGGAGTCTAGGTTCAAGAATACATAAGCAGACATCAAGGCTCTCAAGGCCCACATATTGAATACCACTGGCACTGCTCCTCCAACAGTTCTCTTTATTGATCAATTACCCCCAGATAATGCCAAAAAGGGGGAGAAAATTCAGGAGTGGAAAAAGAAGGGAATAGATGATGGTCTTTACATTGAACCAGAAAGAGATGCTATGACCAGAAAAATTCCTGTTGGTGCATTCATCTGTCAACTTCGTCTTATGTCAAGTCTCGGTTTTGTTGCGGATCTAAACAAGATTGTGACATCATCAAAATGACATCATGTGACATCATAATGATGACATCACAATATGGAATGCATGAAAATGTTTGTTGACCGTTTGAATATGTAGTGACCGTTTGAAAGTGTCGTGACCGTTTGAAGGGTGGCATGTCACCTTCAAACGGTCAGGGTCATCTCCTATAAATAGGCTTCAAACTTTCATCATTTGTAACTTTCCGTCCAGAGCAACGAAGTGCTGCCGAAGTGTTGTCAGGTTGTAAAACGTTATAGAATCAATCATACAACAGTTTTAAGCGTGAATCTAGCTGAATTGAACTCTACACGTCTGTTTCCGCCTTTCGTGTTGAGATAAACTCTTCTGAACGACTTATTCGGGTCAGAAAACGATCCTACAAGTGGTATCAGAGCTCAGGAGGAAGAGTTCTATACGATTCAGCTTGAAAATTTCTGTTTTTCTACATCTTCTTTCAAAATTTCAAGTTTTCACGGTTAAAATTGGATAAATTTTTCACAGAATGTGTAAAAGTGCATTTTAACAAACCCTTGAATGTTTCAGCATAAAATTCAAAGTAAAAGTGGTAAAAATGGCCTGAAAATTGGTGACCGTTTGAACGAGGCTTGCCTATCCATTTGAAAACTAACCTGACCGTTTGAAAGTTGCCATCGTGACCGTTTGAAACTGGTCTGGCCGTTTGAAATCAGCACCTTACCGTTTGAAAAACTGCCATGACTGTTTGAAATGCACATGACCGTTTGAAAACTGCCTGACCATTTGAAATTTGCACCTGACCGTTTGAAATATGCACATGATCGTTTGAAAATTTTGGGTTAACCGTTTGAAGCTGACATGACCGTTTGAAACATGGTTCCCGTTTGAAAAGTTTTGTGAAAGTTCATCGAATATTGTGTAACATTGAATTTGAGAATGTCAGTCGGTCACATGTGAGTGCTTAGTTCAAGAAATAGCATGTGATTTTGGATTGTCGATCAAGCATCATCACGTGAATTCATTTGGAGTTGGTTAGTTGCATGTGATCAATAGGTTGAGGTCAAATACATTTGTGTTGGGTACTTAATATGTTCGGTTTAGTGGAGTTCAAGGTCAAATAAAATCAAGTTTGTACTAAAAGTTGTCGGCAGTTTGTTGGCTAAGTGGATGTGTGTCAGTTGGTCATGTGAGTAATTTGGTCAAGGTTGTACATGTGATTATCGATCAAATCAATTGAGTTTTTATAAGTGATTGTCATCAATTATATGAAAAGAATTAAAAAATGTCGGTAATTCATATTGGTAGCATATGATAGTGGATTGTCAGCCGGTATATGTTGTTTGCATATGATATGATTCATTTTATAAGGGTTTTCGGTACATGTGAAATTGTTGTCAGGTGGTCCATGTGATGAATCTTTGAGGCTCAATCATAGTCACATAAATATTGATGTTGTCGATTTAGTGGATTTGTCGGATCAGTAAATTGTCAGCCCACTAATTGTCAAGGTCCAATAAGTGAATTCATAAATTTGAATGCATTTAGTGTCTGCAGCCCATGTGATATATTCTCGGCCCAAGTTCAAAGTTTTTTTAATCAAGCTCAAAGCATAACAGTTCACAAGAGGTGGTTCAGTCCGTTTGAATTTAAACTCGTTCCAGGTCGTGTGGTTTAGTCAGGTCATTGGAAAAAGGTCGTTTGAATTTGATCAGGGTCATTGCAGTCTGCACAGTGTGTCAACCTTCAGTCCGCACAGAATATTCACCAGTTCGAGTACCAGTTTTATCCTGTTAATTGATAAGTCTTTAAACTGATTGTTGTTTGTGTGTTTGTTGTCAGGTATTTTACAAGGTGATGCAGCTCATTAGAGATCAGTAGTTTTTGAAACAAAAAACTTTGTATTTGTGAAGCTTTGAATTTGAAAAATGAGTGAAGATTTCTACAACGCGTTTGCTACTTCGTCTACTCCGGCTTCCATTGCTCAGAACATGAATTTGGATAACGAGACGGGTACCACCCAAAAACCCCCGAAATTGATGAGTATCGAAGAATACTACGGGTGGAAAGATAGATTCGAGAACTGGGTTCAGGCAAACCATCTTAGGTCATGGGAGTGTATTTTGAAGAAATATGTTTTGCCACAGACTGATTTGAAAGTTGATAAAAAAATACATGAATTTAGTGATCAAGAATGTGATATGTATAGAGCTGAAAAGATGATGATCAGTCTGCTTCAACAAGCTATCAAAGAAGACATTTTCATTTTGCTACAGCATGACAAAACTGCAAAGTCAATCTGGGATGCACTTAAAGTCAAATTTGAGGGTAGCGAGAAAATGATTAAAAGCAAGAAGGCACTGTTAAAGAAAGAGTTTGATCTGTTCAGCAGTCTATCGGGTGAAGACACAAAGAAGCTGATTGAAAGATACTGTCACCTTGTGCGATCTATGTCAATGCTTAGTATAAAAAAGAGTCTGAAGAGTGGGTAGACAAATTAGCTGATGCGTTACCGCAAAAAGAGTGGGGAACTTATTTGATGATCCTGAAAAACACAGGGGTTTATGATGGGTTATCAATTGGTGAGTTTATCGAAAAGATTGAGGGTCAAGATTTGGAACAGCAGAAGATCGCGAGGATGAACAGTCCAAGTGGTCAACAGGATGTAAAAATGTATTACAAAGGTAGTGTTCCGGTTCCAGAAGCTGAGAGAAGTCCGAAAATTCAGACTGCATTTAGTGCCGGAGATCCCAAGTTTATATCGTGGATCAGGAATCGCCATTTTTCTTAGTAATTGATTGTGTGTTTGAATCTTAAAATTGTGAATTTTTACAGGATAAGTGTGACTTGTCGGAGCTTCCAGGTTGGTAAGTGTGAAGCAGGAATCGACATCTTGTTTGTAAAATGGTGTGTGTAGATGTTTTATTCCTACATGTGATTAAATGTTTTGGATATTCTTACAAGTGGTAAGAGGTTGATTCTGTCAAAGTGATTACTCAAGGTCATTAGTTTGAACTTGATGTAATCTTCATACAAGTGGTTGAATACAGTGTGATGAACCAAACCCCTAACTTTACAAGTGGTAAAACCAACAAAACTTATTTTCCGGAAAAATCATTTTGGTTAAAACAAACTTAAGTGTGTTGAAATCATTATGAGAAAATAGTTTTGTGAAAGGGGGAGTTCTGATTGTTTATGCCAAGTGGATGGCGATTTGAAGCAATTCGATATCAGTTGTCAAGTTTTTGTACAATTCATTTTATGTTCAAGTGGGTCAAGAGTTTAGTTGTTTTCAAATTTCCTTGAAATGTGTTTGCATTTTAGGGGGAGTAGAAAATTTCAGAAAATCCAAAAACATTAGAAAATTTGAAAAAGACAAAAACATGATAAAATCAAAAATGAGTTTTGGTGTCAAAAGAAGAGGAAATGATAGTACATCAGTAGACAGTCACAGTATGCTAAAGAAATGTAATGTTTAAATAGTGTTAAACGGTCTCACTGATGATATGCCGATAGGTTTTTACACATTTAGTAAGCTTTTTCGGGATATAAACTAAATTCAAACTTGCTTATTTCGTGGGGAACACTACTTGGATATATAGGTAACCCCTGAAATCTCGTTTGAAAGGTCACTCTTTCTGAGATACTAGGTATTTATGCTCAGTGATATCTGGGTATTATTCTGGGACTTCTGCTGAACGAAAGTTCTGACCTAGTCCTCGAATAATACTTTCCGCTTGCTTGAAACATAGCGCTGCCCTCAGCATAAAAATGATGAAACATTGAAAAATGATAATCATTGCTGTTGTAAAAAAAGATCCTCTAAAGGGGACACACCCAAAGGTCGAGTCATGATCTCTCTGCTGAACGGTAGTTCTGACCTGAGCTCTCATGATTCTTAATAATTTATAACCCCTTACAGATATCATCTGTGGTATACTCACCTGTAAGACTGAATATTGGGGTCTGGATACGGGAGTATATTCAAGAGGTGGGACACATGAATGAGTTTAAGTCCTTAATACACCTAACTCATATCCTGAATCAGTTGAAATTTGTGTGAGAATTTAAGTGGATCATTATATCGGCAATCTAAGTGAATTGTTTAATTCTTAATGTGTAACTAAGCTCAACGGTACTTGTGACTTGTCAAAAACTGATATGATCCTCTTGCACAAACTCACAAAAATATTGTCTGTAAATATTTCTTTACTGCATTTCTTAATATCTCAAAATCCAAAAAGATTTTCGTGTGTTTTAGCATAATTTTTGAAAAATCTAAAAAGATTTTCGACAACTGATGTTGGAGAACTGATTTTCAAAGTTCCGAGTGCTAAACATGATGACATTGTTGTGAGGGGAAGTGTGTCTTAATCATCAAATGTGTTTTGACAATCAACAAGTGGTTCTTCATAAAGAAAGTAGTTAGAGGGAGAGTCGTTGTTGGTGCACATGTTTATGAAAGAGAATTAGTGTTGGTTCATTTAATTTGTTATATTCATAAAACTTATTTCTGGGTTAAGAATGTGCAGGAATAGCCAAGTTTCAATTCTGAACCTGAAGATAAAGTGCCAGGTTCCGATACCTGAGGACTATGTGATTTCAACAAGCCAGACTGCGATCCCAGCATATCGAAAGGGGGAGTCTGAAGACATCCGAGTAGAGATTGTTCATGGGAAGTCTGTTAATGATGAAAAAGAGAAGAGAGAAGATTTGAGGATACTTACAACGTCAGACACTTCAAAGAGTTCGAGAGGACTGATAAAGACTGAAGATGCGAAGACTCGATACTTAAGACTCGTCAACATTTGAGGGGGAGTCTGTTGGTGCATTCATCTGTCAACTTCGTCTTATGTCAAGTCTCGGTTTCGTTGCGGATCTAAACAAGATTGTGACATCATCAAAATGACATCATGTGACATCATAATGATGACATCACAATATGGAATGCATGAAAATGTTTGTTGACCGTTTGAATATGTAGTGACCGTTTGAAAGTGTCGTGACCGTTTGAAGGGTGGCATGTCACCTTCAAACGGTCAGGGTCATCTCCTATAAATAGGCTTCAAACTTTCATCATTTGTAACTTTCCGGCCAGAGCAACGAAGTGCTGCCGAAGTGTTGTCAGGTTGTAAAATGTTATAGAATCAATCATACAACAGTTTTAAGCGTGAATCTAGCTGAATTGAACTCTACACGTCTGTTTCTGCCTTTCGTGTTGAGATAAACTCTTCTGAACGACTCATTCGGGTCAGAAAACGATCCTACAATTCCTTTGCCAGATGGTAGCAAGAAGGTTGATGTGACCCAAAATGCACTTGATGAAGGAGTAGCAAGTGTAAAAAGGGACAGAGAGGCAAGGATATGTCAAGGTGGAATGAGGAGAAAAGAGCTTACATGGAGCTGAATGCGCAGGGTTGTTCTGGGCTAAAGGATGTTGAAAATCCTGTGCTAAAAAGAAATCCCACTAGAAAAGTGAGGGAACCCAAGTCCACACCATCCAGACTCTCAAAGCATACTCCAAAACCACCATCCAAAAGCCCCTAACATCAAACCTCCACCCAAACAGTTGTTGTACCTCCTGCTGTATCAACATCTGCTGGTACTCCAGTTGTTTCAACATCTGTTATCACTTCAACACACACCACAACCACTGCCTTACCACCACCATCATCACCACCAAAAACAACATCACCACCATCGCCTCCTGCCAAAAAGCAGAAGACAGCAGATGTTACAACATCTGTTGTAATGACAACAGTGGTTGAAACACCAGTTGTTTCAATAGCTGTTAGTCAATCACAAATCACTGCCACTCAAATCAGCACCACTGATCCACCTAAAACATCATATGCCTCTCCTACAATAAAAAGGAGAAGGATTTTCATACCAGATGATGATTCACCATCACCACCACCAACATCTTCACAATCACTTGCACTTATTCCAAACCCTGTTCCTCTCTCATCAGCTCCAGTACAACAACCAATCCCTATCATCACACCTGCAGGTGTCCAATTTCCTCTAGAACTTGAAGCAGTTAGAGAATAGATCAAGTCCTTCTACTATGAAGACGACCCTGCTAAATGGAAGTTGCCATCAGTTAAAGGATATCCAAGGCCTAACAACATTGAAGAATATTTGAAAGTTAAGGCTAAACAGGCAGAGGATATTTCCAAAAGAAACTCTCAAGGAAAAACTGACAGAGAAATTCAAAGGCATTATCAGTTCCTATTCACTCAAGTCAGATCCTTAGAGCAATTTGCAAAAAAATGTTTGTTAACAAATCTCAGAGAAAGCAGATGAAACTTTGAGAAAAGACTACATTGAAAGCATCATGGCAACCAAGAAGTACAAGGGAGAAAAGCATATGTACAAGGAGTGGACCATTCCTGAGCTTGAATAAGAAGCAGCCAGGATTCAAGAAATGATAAAGAACAAGGTCAAACACACTCCTCCAGACTGGTCAAAGTACAAAAGGAATATGCCTGAAAAGACACTAGAGCTGAAGAGAATGAAAGAGGAATTAGTTGCTGTTGACTATGGGTCTAAAAATCAAGTGGCAAGATGGAAAGAAGATATAGTCAGGGCCACCTACAAAAGGTTGGAAGAATTAAGGAAGAAAGATCCCACAGTTCCACAAAAACCTGACTACCCTGAAGCAGAGGTTTCAAAAAGACCATCAAAGCTGCAAATCAGGAGAGCTACTGCTCCAACTGGTGTTGCTATCTACAAAAGAAAGCAACAAAAACAGTTGGTTACTGAAATAGTGGCAGAATTAATGGCAGGAGATGAGCTTGTAAAAGAAGGCATTAAGCAGATGATAGCTGATACTCTTGGCCTGAATCAACCTGCAAGTACTGCTCAGACAGTCATCAATAGGCCAGCATCTCCAAACACCTCATCTAATAAAAATCTCCCAAGAAACCCACCAGGCTCAAAAGTACTAAAGTGGAAAACTGATAAACAGACCCATGTACTGACAGTGTTCAAGTCTAGTGGAGAAGTGAAGAAACTAACAAGGGAACAAGCACTTGGCCTAAGTCTTGAAGATTTGCAGGATCTCCTTGATCTTCCACTTAGCAGGGATGATGATGACACAGATGCCTTAGCCTTTGAGCTACAACTCAAAGGGCAAATAAGGGAACTGCTGATGAGGCAATAAAGATCTACAAATAATGAAGAGTTTTGGCATTATCTGTTCCAGGGGGGGATTATTGGGATTGAACCCTACCAAAGGAACAGATAATTAAAGCCAAAACTGGATCAGGGCAGTGGATCCAGAATAAGCAGATGTTATGTATACAAATCTCTCCCCTTGAAAGTGGTTTCAACATCTGCTGACCTCCTATCTACTGATCGTACAAACTGCTGACCTACAAACTGCTGATCAAGTAAAAGACTGATGAAAGATTAAAGCTCTGCTGTTCAATCTACTGCCTTGAGTCAAGCTCTGTTGATCATGACAAGTAATGCTGGGTTCACATCAGTGGAAGGATGCTGCAGTAGTTTAGATGTCTTTATGTAATGAAATGTAATAGCAGTTGTTAGCATAGCAGAGGTTGTATAGATCAGGGGTTAGAGTTTGTTAGGAGGTTAGATGTCACTTTCATGGTGACGTCAGCTTAGATGCCTTAGTGGTTTGCTCGTGCCTATAAATAGAACAGTACCATGCACTGTTCTATTTAGCTCTTTACAAAATCTTCTTCCTGCACGAACAAACAGTGTGAGCTCAGGCTGAGGGGGAGTTTGCATTCATACATGCATTGTAATCGTTATTGAAATAAATTCAATCTTTCGGTTCTTTGTTGAAAATGTTTAATTAAAACAATTCTCTCGTTTGATTGTGTGCAAAGTTTGTTTCCATCTTAATTCCGCTGCACAACTCATTCATCTTCATCTTTATTCAATTGTAAAACACAATCAAAACCAAACTCAGATCCTAACACCTACATACTAAATCGAAACCTAACCTAAGTGCTTACGACCCATTACGACCCGTTTAGGTAGCTTACGCTACTTTAATGCGTCGTTTGCGCAAAGCGCGTTCGGAATGCCTAACTAGTCCTATGACAAGTATTATATTCCTTAACACATCTAATAATGTTGCCTAATCAGTTTAGATGTCAAAATATAGGTTACATATGCTTAAAATGAATTTATGCTTTAAAAGGGCATTTTGGTCATTTTCCCAAGGCATATAAACTACCTATCATACAACTACTTAAACGAAGTGACCATAAGGTATAACCTCGGAAGGTTATTCCCTATACAACTATGGTCACAATAAATGCTTGGTCGGATCCTAATGAACGACCAAACGGGTCGGGTTCGAAAGTCTAAGCGGTTGTTTAGACCGCTTATCTTACGACCCTATATAAGCACTAAACTAAAAGCGACGAGTTAAACATGTTAAAACATGTTTAACAAAGTTAGAAAACAAGTTTGATATCAAAACAAAAGGTTTTGATACCCAAGAATAGTTTGGTTGCAAAATACGCATGGATACGCATTTTGACTCGTCACTACACCTAATCAACGTGGAAATCAGTAGGTATAGTCACAAGGTACTATAACCATCGTGATTACGCTCACGTTGCGAAGTTCAAACGAACTTCGTGTTGACCAAAGACTGGTCAAAGCAGAAAGTCAAACACAGTTTGACTTTCGTGCTTAAAAACGCATAAAAGCATGAAAGAAACTTACAACGGGTCCAAGTTAGGAAGAACTTGATCTAAATACTCAGATATGAAGCATAAAGCTTCAACTTAGAACATAAAATCAGATCAAGGTGTGAGGAAAATGGAATGGGAGCTTGGGTGTTTATAGATTTCGGAGAACCATTAGGATCATTTCTCGCAAATCGTGCTTTGATCTTGACTTTACAAGTGGGTACATGGTTTTAGAATACCATGGAAACATGTAAAACCATCAAATACCAGCTCATAGGGTGCAAAACCATGGGTTAAAACCATCAAAACATCAAAATTGGACTAGATACAATGAATCTGGTCATTTGGGCACTTTTTGACGCTTTTAGTCCCTATTGATTAAGAAAGTTTATTTTTGCGCACCAACACCTCAAAGCCTATTTCTAAGCTATGTAAAGGATATTTAGGGAATATTTAACTTATGATCAAGTTCCGGAATGTTCGTTATAGTACGAATCGGCATACTTTCGTAGTTTGTCGAAATTAGTCCCTGCAAGCGAATAAACTTGATTTTGCCACACCAAACCCTCCAAAACTTATTTCTAAGTTATGTAAAGATTATTTAAGGTATGTTAAGCCTATGTCACTATTCCGGAGTGTTTGTTTCATTAAACTGGTTATATTTACGCATCAGTTCGCGTATAACCTTCCAGAAAGCGATTTAAAGCTCGGAATCGAACATGAATTGATATGTGCACATGATACACATATTTATACAAATCCCAAGTATGAAACACAATATTTCATTGATTTGGTATTTGTTTGATGGTCGCAGAGGCACAGGTGTCACAGGTAACACCACCTTCAAAAGAGGGGCCTACTACTATAACTAAGATAATCTCTTAAAAAGTGCAAAAGTGCGGAAATCATCAAAGGTTACATTAAAGGCGAGTCGGATCCAAGTGATTCATCTTATCTATCTGTTTTTATTTTATTTTTATTTTTCAGCATTTTAGTTTTTGTTTTTCAGGTTTAAAACATTTTCTAAAAATTTTGATTTGATTATACGTTGAGGATAAACCGGTATTAAAAGCTCTTGTGTCCTTGGACGACCTCGATATCTTACCAACGTTATACTACGCTCACGATGGGTACACTTGCCCATATGTGTGTTTAGTGTTAGTAGAATATTGTGTTTTATAAATTCAAAACTTGACTAATGTGTTAAAAAGGGCTTAAAATATTAACAAAAAACATATAACGCTACACACGCATCAGTATTACTTTTTGATTTCCAATCTTTGGCTCCTTTTTAATTGGGTATGTATTAATGACTTTAATAACTAGTTTTTTATATTGAAGGCGAATTTATCTAATCATTCTTCATATGTCGTTGATTCACATATTCGTGTCTTTACGGTCTACATAAAGCGCGTAAATTGCCTTGAATGACTTTAATAACTAGTTTTTTTATATTGAAGGCGAATTTATCTAATCATTCTTCATATGTCGTTGATTCACATATTCGTGTCTTTACGGTCTATATAAAGCACGTAAATTGCCTGGAAGGGGGTTAGAATGGTGGTTGGGTAAATTGTATGTCTCGTTCAGTGTATAGATCCTGCGAGAACCTGGTTCAAGCTCAGTATTACTTCACGAGCGGACGGTCTTAACCCCTGCGAGAGAAGTAAGAAATGCTTGAATCCCTTATTTATAAACTACTATTAAAACTTTAAACTAACCCCGCGAGTACTATATCCCTGCTGACTCAGACCTAAGGGTTGAGGGTAACGCTGCCTGGAAGGGGGCCTACAACTTTTCGCATTAATAACTTACTTAATTATCTTTCAATAATCCGACCTTGCGGGACTGTATCCCTGCTTACTCAGACCAATAGGTCGAGGGTAACCCTGCCTAGAAGGAGGCCTACTATTATAACTTAAAGATAATCTCTTAAAATGTCCAAAGTGCGGAAATCATTAAAGGATACATAAACGAGGAGTTTGAACCAAGTGATTCCTTCTTGTCTATTTGTTTTCCTTATATTTTATTTTTGCTTTTTATTTTGTCTTTTATTAGCTTTAAAAACATTTTCTTCAAAGTTTGGTTCGATTAGACGTTAATGATAAGCCGGTATTAAAAGCTCTTGTGTCCTTGGACGACCTCGGTATCTTGCCATCACTATACCACATCCGTGATGGGTGCACTTGCCCTAATGTGTGTGTAGAGTGATAGTAGAATATCGTGTTTTATAAATTTAAAACTTGAATCGGTGAGTAAAAAGAGCTAAAATATATATAAAAAAATATATACACAACCGTACATGTCACACACGTTGTAGGATCGGTTTTTGACTCCCGAACGATTGCGTATCGACACGTGTGACGTGCGGAATCCGTACACGTGCGTGGACTAAACACAAGAACCGTAATATAATCGTGATTTTATTGATAGATCTGAAAAGATACAAGCACCTTGAATCACCTTGCTACTTTCTCTCTCTAACTCCAAAGCTCCAAATTAGCAAATGCAAAAGTTCTAAATCTAAGGCATAAGCCTCCTATTTATAGGCCAAGGCTTTAATGATAGATCTCATTAATTACAATATTGCCACCTTACCTTTTCTATCTAAATATTACAATAAAAGGCTTGTTTTCTTTAGTTTCTGCTACGGATTGGATTGACGGAGGCGATAGACATAAATGCACTAACAGACTCCCCCTTGGATATTGCCGCAGTCAATCTCGTAGCGTCTTGTCTTTCTCTCTCTCTGAGTCTTCTTGAAGCTTTATCACATCTTTAGCAACACAGACTCCCTCTTTCAGTAGACTCTATTCTTCAGGCTCCCCCTTTCATCAAGCTTCCGTGCTTTTGGGATCGACACCTGGCTTTCCGGATACAACCTCCCCCTTGCGTCGAGCTCGTCTTTAGACCACCCCTTAGGCTATTGGGATCGTAATCTGGAACTTTCATCTGCAAACCTCAAATATTTATAAGTAAAAACATTTTGAACATCCAGGATTGAAAAATTTGGCTTTCTCAGCATAACCTAAAACATTTCAAATAAACAACAGTGAAAGCATTTTCGGTTGTCCAGGAATGATGACCTGGCTCTCAAAAAAAACTTTTAATCAAGACCCTGGCTCTAAAATATAATAATATGAATATATCCAGAAATACTTGACTTACTCCCCTTATCAAATTGCTTTAAAGATTTGGCAGTATTAAGTATTCAAGATCGAAACTTAGCTCTTTATGACGGATTTTAACAATTTCATCATCCAAAACCTTTACGATTCATCATCCAAGTCCAAATTAATGACCTTGGAGATTTCATAAACTGTTTTTGATTTTTGATTTAAAAAACTAGAAGTTTCAACCTAATGAACTTGTTTATTTTTAGAAACACGTTCAGCATACTTAGATTTTGAAACTCAGCTTCTCAGACATCGGTTGTCGAAAATAAAATGAAATCAAAATCTTTTTGATTTTTTCTGAAAACATAAAGCAGTAAAGAAATATTTACAAACATATTTACAGACAATATTTTTGTTTGAGTTCGTGTCAGAGGATCATATCAGTTTATGACAAATCACTAGCACCATTGAGCTTTAAACACTTTAAGTTCTAACCGATTCACTTAGATTGTCAATATACTGATCCACTTAAATTTTCACACAAAGTTCAATTGAATCGAGATACAAGATTAGTGTTTTAAGGACTTAACTTATTCGCGTGTCCCACCTCAGAATATACTCCCGTATCAAGATTCCCTAGATTCAGTCTTACAGGTGAGTATACCAATTTGATATCTGTACTCTAGGTTAGTGCGAGGCCTTGAGAGCTCAGGTATGAACTTCCGTTCAGTCAAAGAGATGAAGGCTCGACTTTAGGTGTGTTCCCTTTAGGGAATCTTTTCGTCAACTGCAATTGATTCATATCTTTCGATATTTTTCAATTTTTATGCAGAGGGTAAGCTTTTTAAAGCGCGTAAAGTATTATACGAGGTCTAGGCCATTGCTTCCGCAATATCAGAAGACCAGGTATCATACCCCAGATATCAAACAGTATAAAGACCTAGTATCTCAGAATCAGGCAATCTCTCAAAGAAGATTTCGGGGGTTACCCATATATCCGAGAGATGTTCCCCACGAGATAAGTAAGTATTGATATTTAGGTTTATATCTCGAAATCAATCTACTAAGCATGTAAAACCCTACTGGCATATCATCAGTGAGACCGTTTATCACATTTTAACTTTCCAATTCTTTAGCATACTGTGATTGTCTACTGATGTACTATCATTTCCTCTTTTTACACAAAACTCATTTTTGAATTTTATCATGTTTTTGGCTTTTTCAAATTTTCTAATGTTTTTTGATTTTTTGACAATTTCTTACTCCCCCTAAAATTCAAAACATTTAAAGAAAATTTGACAAACCGATGTAGACAACTTTGTCTCGCCATCCATTTTCTGCTTCTCATGATCTGTTTTGCAGAAAATATAACATGTAATGCATAATGTACCCCCATGATTTACAACACATTGATATTTTACAGTTTGAAAACCATTTTTCAATCTTGTGAAAATTAATCATGTTTGTTCCGCCGTAAGGGTTTCGGCATATTCAATCAACATATTTTTTTATTTTTGACAAATTTAAAAACAAGCATATTTTGATTTTTCAATTTTTGACAAAATGAAAACATATTTTTTGGTTTTTTAAAATTTTCAATTTTTAGGGTTTTGAAAAATGGTTTATTTATGTACAGAATCAAACAAACTCCCTGATTTCATACGCAGGGACCAGCAGCCTTCTCCTCTCGTGCCAGGCTGCTTCCTTCGTTGATTTGACTTTCATCTTCTTTCTGAAGCACCTGCACATTCAAATTACTCAATTACTTGAACAATTTAGCCCAGGTCTGTTTGACCTTAGGCATTTCAACACAATATGCTTCATTTAATTTCGGAAAAGTATCGTCGTTTGGTACAAACAGCTTTTCGTCTTTTACTTCATCCTTTTTGATTAAATCAATTTCTCTTCAGAAATAGTTTGTGTCTTAACCACCCAGCTTTGACCGTTTGAAGCACTTCTTTTATAAAAATGAGATTCATTTTGAGTGTTTTGATTTTGAACAACAACTTTTGGTTTCCAAAACTGATTTGGTTTTGTTGCATCAACCGTTGTTTTCCAACTTTGTGTTGTTCTAAGTCTGGGTGTCACTGGTTTCCATGTTTGTTGTGAGTCAACCTTTGACATTTTCGGCTTCCAAGTTTGCTTTGAATCAAACTTGGTTGACTTCTGATTCTCAACATCAGACTTCTTTTTTGTCTCAACACCAACAGGTTTAAGATTTGGACACTTGCGTGTAAGATGTCCTGTTTGATCACATTTGAAACATGTTCTCTTTGAAACATCTTTCACCTGTTGTTGTTGCTTTTTCTTTTGAGCATAGAACTCTTCATTAGACTGTCGTCTAAATTGGAGTTCTTTCTCTTCTTCTGAACTTTTTTCGTGAACAAAATTCATCTGTTTCTAATAATTTGGAATTTCATTTTTCTTCTAATTCTGTTTCTTTTTATAACCCAACCCAGCCTTCATGTTTTTCTTTTTGTAACCAGGTTTATTATAAAAAGTTTTGTGACTCTTTCCAACAAACTTTGAAATCTCAGATTTTTCAATTTCAATCATTTTGAAAACTTTGTCAATCTTTTCTGAAATCACATTCTGAATCGGGACTTCAAGATCTGAGAATAATTTGTTCGATCCAATCATAGTATAAACCAATCCTTTTGAATCATCATTCGCCTTTTTCTCATATTTTGAGTTTTCCAGATAACCTTCATGAAAACTACCTTCATTTTCATCCTGTGATTCAGATTTACCTGTTTCAACCAACTCTTCTTTCAAAACACTTTCAACGACCTTACCTACCACCTCTGAATCACTAGAATCATCAGATTTGGAATAAGTTACGTCAATGTTATCTGGCAATTGATCAACCTTGTTGAAAGCTTTTTCCACCTTCTCGTCATCATAGAACGTGAATTTTTCCTCAAACGGTGGTGGAACCTGATGATACTCTGAGCCAGTTCCTTTCTTGTTTTGCTCAGAATCTTTACTATCCGGTTTTAGATTGAAAATGTGTTCAAGAACATATGAAGAAGCCTGATAACTGTGTAACTTGTTGTTATCTTGTTCTAAATCAGCTATTTTACGCTTTAGCTTAGCAACATCCTCAATGTAAGAGTTTACAACTTGTTGCTTTATTGAATACTGACGCTTAAGCGTATCAGATGTTTCAGAACAATATTTCAATCTCGATTGAACAAGTTTCATTTGACTCTTCACGTCTTCATATGATTCTTTTGTCATATGATATGCAAGTTTTATTGAATCGTATTCCTTTTTCATTTCTTGAAATGCATTTTCTTTTTGCAAACACTCTTCCGTCATTTTTGAAACCTTTTCTTTCAAAATTTCATTTTCTTTTTCCAAAAGCTTGCCTTTTTGTGTTAGCTTTTCGTCATTATCTTTCAAAAATTTTTCGTTTTCTAACATTTCTTTGCATTTTTCTTTGAAAACTTTTTCAATTTTAGTGAATTCAATGTCTCTTGTTCTGAATTTCTCATCTTTTTCAGTACAAGCACTGCACGTTTCCATACATTTCTTGCACTGTTCAACAGTTTTATTTATGACTTCAGAATTAGTTGAAGTATTTACCTCAGTGATTGGCACTTCGGCTTTTGCTTCCGTCTGTGTCTGATCAGCTTCTTTCTTCTGCTGTTCCTCACCAACAACAACACCAGCACTATCCACTTCAACCGAACTTTCAACCTTCACGTCATCTTCTCCTTTCTTCTTCAAATCATCTTCGTTCTGCTGTTCTTCAGTAACAGCTTCTTTATTTTTCACAACTTCAGCTACCTTCTTCAAATCATCAACGAATTCATTAGCATTCTTCTTTATTCTTTCTTCATCCCTCTTCTTCAGACTTGCTGTCATCACATCAAGAATTATCTTGTCCAGCCTTTTCAGATAAGTTTTATCTTTTACATTTGAGTAATATTCGCCAGACAGAGGAATTACTGCAAGAACATCATCAAGAACCACTTCTTTTCGATGAACGACATGATCACCATTTTTGTTGATGTAACAATCTCTCTTCTTGTCGTATCTCCCATAGTACTTTGCTTCCTCATACTCTTCATGCATTTTCTCAATCTGACAACCTGCAAAGAATCTTTCTCTTTCAATCTTCTCTTTCAGAATGTCTTCTCGACTTCTCTCCTTTATCTCAGCAACAAATGCACGATGTTTGTTCTTTGATACAGTTCTGCTATGTGCTGTGAACCGATCATCAGATCATCTTCTGGAAGGAATTCGCTCCAGTCAAACCCTTCATCATCTTGAATCACAACACAAGCTCTTGATTTCTCCTTTTCAGGATTATCTTCAATTTGTTTCAACCTTGGTGATTCCTCTCTGTTCTTGTGATAGATCGCTTTTTGATAGTAATCTTCTTTAAACGGATTAACGGTTTTTTCAACAACAGAGTTTCTGCATTCTCTTTTGAAATAACCCTTTTGCTTGCATTTGAAGCAGGTCACTTTTGATTTGTCGAATCCCAGCTTTGTTGATGGTCCACAGATTGATTGTCTGCCAGTAATATCCATGAACCGCTGATCTCTTCGAATGCAGCTTGCTAAACACCATCTCAGATCAATGAGTTCCATTTCTTCTGGATCGATCTGGTCGTAATCTTCCTTTTTCAGTTTGGAATTTCCAATTTTCCCAGCTACCAGATCTTCGTAAGATTCCAGAATTGATCCTAGGAGACTCATTTGTTGTTTAGCAGCGTTGATGTTCATTGTCGGAGAGTTCTTTAACTTTAAAGTGATGTTGCAGAGAATCTCTTCAGGTTCTTCAGAATTTGATGTTGTTGATGATGAATGATATCTCGGATCGTAGCTTGATGAGCCTTTTTGTGAGTCTTTCGTCTTTTCAACACTATATGCAGTCTTTATCGGTTCACTAACTGTCACCGAAGGTACACTGCCCTTGTAGTAAAAACTGACATTCTGTTGATGCGAAGAACTACTCATCTTGTTCTGTTTCTGCAATTCAAGCTCATGAGTTTCAATTTTTTCAATCAACACATCGAGAGTAATTGTTTCATACAACACATCATTTTTTCAAAATAAAATCAAACGTTTGCCACTGATCAGCTCGTGGTAACGCTTTAATGATTTTGTCTATGATTTCCTCACGTGTTTTTACAATTCCAAACCTATCAAGCTCAATTTTTAGATGATAAAATCTCTCAATCATTTGTCTCACCGATTCTCCTTTTAAACTATCAAACAAATCAAACTCCTTTTTTTAATAAAGCAATTTTGTTCTTTTTAATTTGTTTACCACCCTCAGCTTTAACCCTTAAAGCTTCCCAGACTGATTTTGATGAACCATCATGTACTAACAAAGAGAAAATATCATTTCTGATAGATTGCTGAATCAATGCAATCATTTTCTGTTCGTAGGAAAATTTTTGTTTGTCTTCATTAGAAAGATCATTGAGATGAATTTCTTCATGCTTATCGTTTATCGGTCGGCTATATCCAAACTCCAGACAGAACCAAATCTCGTGAGCATATGCCTTTGTCCAGTTCAGAAATCTCTCTTTCCACTATGTGTAATCTTCTATATTGTCAAGTTTAGGTGGTTTTGTTTAAGTCCCATAGAAATTATCATGTTTTATATTATCATTGATTGCTTATATTATTGTTTTTGGTGTAACGGTTGATGTTTCCGTAGATTCTGATGTGAAAGCTTTGTAAAAGGTGTTATAGAATTCTTCACCCATGACGTTTCTCGTTTATCACCTCGAATCACCTGCAAATACGCAAACAAAAATGATCAGTTTTAAAAATGAACAGACAGTTGGATCGGATGTGTATCCAATCGAACAAGGTCAACGAAAGTCAATCGGATGACTTTGGATCAGATTACTTGGATCGGATGGCGAATCGAACGGATTGCTATCCAACGATTGGCAACTTTCCTTTTAAAATTGAATTTGAGTCTCAAACTTAGATTTGGATCGGATGGCGAATCGAACAGATTGCCATCTGACGATTGTACAAATGAATCACTTTATGAAATGTATTTGGATCAGATCGTGATTCGATCGAATCACCGTTCGACGATTTTGCAACACCAATTCAAATATGAATAGATGTAGGGGATCGTATGGTGATCCGAATAATTTGCTATCCGACACTTGACACTAGTTATAGAGGATCGGATGGTGATCCGTCACTTGACAAAAATGAATTAAACGCACATGGATCGGATGGCGATCCAACACTTGGACCTGTGAAACAAACAAATAAAGTGTTTAGGATCGGATCAGATTTAAGTGAAATGAAAATTGAATGAAATGGCTTATGGATCGGATGGTCATCCGATCGAATGGCCATCCGATCGGTGACCCTCATGAACAATATCAGCAACAGTTAACATTTTCAAACGATTTTTGGACCAAAAAATCTCAATATCTCTTAAACCGTTTGGAATTAAGATCTGAAAATTTGTAAGCTTTTAGATCAACTGTTTTCGCACAACATATTCAAAAATCAGCGTTTTTTAACCGTAAAATCTCGTTTAATTTTGCGTTTTCAGTCAAGAACGTGAAGAAAAGAGTAGAGTAAGAATTTTCACAAATCTGATGTGATTTTGACTCTGAATCTGATGAAATCTCGTGCGATTTTGTGTGTTTTATCCGTCCAATCGAACTCCTGCTCTGATACCACTTGTAGGATCGGTTTTTGACTCCCAAACAATTGCGTATCGACACGTGTGACGTGCAGAATCCGTACACGTGCGTGGACCGAACACAAGAACCGTAATATAATCATGATTCTATTGATAGATCTGAAAAGATACAAGCACCTTGAATCACCTTGCTACTTTCTCTCTCTACTTTCTCTCTAACTCCAAAGCTCCAAAGTAGCAAATGCAAAAGTTCTAAATCTAAGGCATAAGCCTCCTATTTATAGGCCAAGGCTTTAATGATAGATCTTATTAATTACAATATTGCCACCTTACCTTTTCTATCTAAATATTACAATAAAAGGCTTGTTTTCTTCAGTTTCTGCTACAGACTGGATTGATGGAGGCGATAGACATAAATGCACTAACACACGTTATACTTGATTCGTTAATCTAGGACTATTCTTTTTGTGATAAACTTGTCATTAACTTCGTACGAACCTATCCTTAACATGTATAGCGCTATAGGAGTAACGTACCACCCGTATTCTTGAGGTCATGTTAAGTCTTTATACATTGCGGTAATCTTTGGGTTGACTTGAATATTCACATGCCAGTTTTACACTAATCTTGATAACTAAGGGGCTGTTTGGCAACTTCTGAATAGTTAAGTGCTGAACGAGTAATAGGTCTGAACCATTAAGTGTTGAACCAGACAGGTCTGAACCATTAAGAGCCAGTATAATGCTTAACCATTCAGAGGTAAATATCTGACCAATTCAGATTAGATGTCTTAACCATTCAGACTCAGTATAATGCTTAACCGTTGAGAGGTAAATGTCTGAACCATTCAGAAATTTGCTCGCGAAACAAACAGTCTGAACCATTAAGTGCTGAACCAGTAAGAGGTCTGAACCATTAAGAGCCTCATTAAGAGGTAAACAAACAGGCCCTAAGTTTGCCATGTGTATTTGTTTAAATCGTTTATACTTATGCCATGTATTAAACTTGTATACTCGCCAATACTTTTGCATTGAACAATACTTTAAAACGTATTGTAGGATTTGGATGACGATGATGATGCATGGAACCTAGTAGGATGCCTAGAAACGCACCAAACTTAAAGTCATGTTTACTAGTTTAGTCATTTGATAATTGTTGTAATTTGTTTGTTCCAAACTTGTTGTATTTCTATTTCAAACAATGTACTTGTTATTAGCAATGAAATGAAATTATTTATTAAATACTTTCCACATTTAGTGTTATCAAGTCTCGAGCAATCTCGTTTCTGTCTCACTCCGATGTTTCCGCTATCGGTTGGGGTGTGACACGATGTTGCCAAGTTAGGGGCGAAACCCGCATCTTGACAACTAGTCCCACTCCTCGATTTTCAATCCCGCAAAAGTGTCAAATTTTCAATCGAGTAGGGACGTGTAGTAACTGGAAGGGTGAGTATCGTTAACCGCTTCTCGGTGAGAGTACTCTACCTATTAGGCCAAAACACGTTTCCCTAACTCGAAAGGACTTTCGATTCACTTTGGAATAGTCTTAGTTACATTCCGTGATACTCCAAGTTTTACGATAACTCTCTTTTATGTTATATCCATTTTCATGTGTTTTATATACTTGATACTCCATTCGTTTCAAAACCGATGCATGATTAGCACGTTTCTCGCAATAAAAAACAACAATAATTCTTAAGAACAAACTAAATGTATATTCCTTTCATATTTATACGTGATTATACTTTGTAAATACATGTTATACTCATGCAACTTATGTGAATCATACGTGCTATGTGGATACTTACATGCTCATACATGCAAACAAATGTGATTTTTATAAACATATTATGATCAAGTCTCATCCTTTATCCTCTGTTTTCGATCTTTTAGATGTCTTCTTCCACTCGCCGTCTCTCCAACTCTCACGAAGGCTCCAAGTCAAGTATTAAGCCGAACTCTGACTCGATGTTGAAGAAAGACATGATGAAGTTTATGGCCAAGCAAATGGCCAAGGTAATTCCCGACATCGTCAACAAAGTGCAAACCCCTAAGAACACCGAATCCCCTCACAGCTTGGTCGATTCCAAGGCCGACCCACCCAAATCGACCTTTACCTTCAAGCAGTTCAATTCTTGTAGCCCGATGCCTTTCACGAGCGAATAAGGTGCAACCAAGATGCTTAAATGGTTCGACGCCATTGAAGTTACGTTACGTCAAAGTGGGTGTCCCGATCACCTGCGTACCACCAATGCTACTGGCTTCTTTCGAGATGGACCGCTGAACGCAACGCTCGTGGCGACGACGTTGCTTATGCCCGAACATGGACCGAGCTCTAAAAACTCGAAAACGAGTTTTGAAACCTCAAGTAAGTGGGGAGCGACAATGTCGGCCTTACAACCAAGTTCAAGCAGCTGACTGTTCTTTGCCCTGGTCAAGTTGATACCACCGACAAGGCCATTATGAAGTACATTCGAGTTCTCCCCTTGAATTTCAAACTTCGTCGAGTCAGCCCAACCAAAGATCCTTGAAGACACCTTTTGTTTGGCAGCCAAGTTTAACCACAACAGGATCTTGGATGGAACCTTCGACAACAAGGGTTCGTGCTGAAGTTGTTTGTTCTGAAAAATTTATTCGTCTTCCTCTTCCTTGTGGTGATTCGTTAAACATCTAGGGTGAGAAACCTTCTAAAGGTCTCAAGCTTATGTCGTGTACTCAAGCGAACAAGTACTTGCGCAAGGATTACTTTGCTTTTCTCGCCCACGTTGTTGAAAAGAAGGACAAAGATAAGAGCGTGAGTGATGTTCCTGTTGTTTGCGATTTTCCTGACGTCTTTCCCGAAGACCTACTTGGTCCTCCTCCTCCTCGTTCTGTTGATTTTTGTATCGACTTAGTCCCTAGCGCTACGCCTGTTGCTAAATCTTCGTACCGCCTCGCACCCTCAGAAATGCAAGAGCTATCTAGCCAACCTCAAGAGTTACTTAATAAAGGCTTTATACGCCCTAGTACTTCTCCCTGAGGTGCGCTAGTCCTTTTTGTCAAGAAGAAAGACGGATCCTTTTAGATGTGTATCGACTATCGTGAACTTAACAAGCTTACTGTCAAAAACCGTTATCCTCTTCCTCGCATCGACGACCTCTTCGATCAACTTTAAGGCGCGACATGTTTTTCTAAAACTGATCTTCGTTCTGGCCATCATCAACTTCGAGTCCTCGAAGAAGAT